>OMKZ01013972.1:6883-19522 GCA_900302535.1 Neoniphon sammara
CCAGGATGCTTGTGGTCTTAAATATAGATTTAACTGTGGAATAATTATTTATCTTAATTTGATTTGAGACATAAGCTTTTACGCCCTTGATTCCCTTAACCTTATGCACTCCATGCTCGCCTCTAAACACTGCATGTCTACTTTGATTACTGGTCAGTGTGATGGGTACATGTCTCTGAGCAATAAAGGGAATTGTGTTTTCAGTTGTTCGGAGGAGAGATTCACACGCACTGGCAGCTATAGCATCCACACTGCTGGTCCTGTAACCCGAGCTCATCCTGAGAGAGATAGTGATTTAAATATTTACAGGCCCTCCACGCCTCTGTGTTTTGACCCTTAACTGTTTGCTGTGAACCTGAACTGCAGGTTAAGTAGAGGGGAAAGAGATACGCTCTGCAGCCCTGGGTGTCCGGGGAGGCGAGAAGAAGAGCAAGAGCAGTGTTTATCGACGGGGCTGGTGAGAGTGTGCTGCGTGGACACGGTGAGGGTAATGAGCGCTGGGAGCTGGAGTGGAACTGAGAGGAACTGTCCTATCTCACGGCCACTGATTGTGGTGATCGCCTATCGAGCTCGTCTAATGTCCTCGTCCGCAGATGCTAACCACACGCTAACCGCACTCTAACAAAGCTATAACAAGCTTGCTTCAATCCTACGGGTCACAGGCACTACCAATGCTATAAAGGTTTGTTTATTCCTGCCATGCCGATAGTGAATGTGTGGGAGCGTGTGTGTGCTTGCCAACCACAGCCATGAGCACGTGGTGCATATTGTAAATGACGTCATACAAAAATCACATCCCGTAAGTCAGCACCGGATTGGCTCTGAATGACCTCAAGTTTTTTAAACATGATCGACTGGAAGGGCCCACCTGCTGAAAATGAAATGAGCAAAACTAAAATTAATGGCATCGTAAAAAGGAAGTAATATCACCTACCAGGGACCATTCCAGCGAGTGTGGAGGTGGGGTAGCTGCCCTGTCCTGTAGGAGGAACATGAGGAGGGTAGCCAGGTAAGGTGGTGCTGGCCATGTCTCGACCTGTAGGAGGAGAGGAGTAAAATGATCACAAAGATGCTCATATACAAAAAAGCAGAATGGCGTTACATTTTTTATTTTCATCCTAAAAGTACCATTGTGAGGAAAAGCTTTACAGATATGTTTGTCCTTTGGTATAATGTGTATCATTTCATTGCATGTTTTACTCATTTTTCTAAACTCTGTTATGCAAATATAGCCATCGCTGAAAGGGTTAAAGTTCTTCGTAGTTTACAGTGTAGGTTTATGATGCATGAAATAAATGTGGGGGAATGTGCCAACCAGCAAAAAACCAATAAGCAAAGCTTTGGGGAAAAAATTCAACAATACCTATGATGATATTTCATAAACATTATGCATCCTGGAAGCCATTAGAATAATCACAGTGAGATAGTACATAGTTATAGAGAATACCAAGTGATGCTACTGTCACTATCACTGCCACACTACAACACACCACATTATGTCCAACGCAAGAACAACAAGTAATCCAGAAATTGTTCATCTCAAGACACTCTCAAATACTGCTGTTACACAAAGTTGCACATTATACTTTACCCCAGTTAACAGCTTAACTTGTAAGAGAAACAAAACCAACATTCATTTGAAAAGCTGCGACCACTTTAAGAATAATATAACGATGTCCTAAACAGCCAAGCTATAAAGCTGACGGGAACATCAGGCCAACAAGAACGGAGAACTCTGCTCCCTGCTCCACATTCAGCTCTGTAATTGACAGTGACGGCATCGGGCCTGGCTGGATCAGGGGGCACTGCCGGCCCAGAGCAGGCCCCAGCATCAGCCCTAAGTCTCTGCCACTGCCCCCCCTCCTCCTGGCCTCCTCTGGCCCCCAGACCTTGGGCCTGTCACGAGGCTGGAAGGACTTGGAGGCCCAGGGCCATTGTTAGTGAGAGGGACAAGCAAAGGGTCAGGCTTGGAGAACAGCAGTGTGGAAAGGGGGAGAGAGTAGTCACTGTTAATGAGGAGCAAGCAGTCAGTTTTGCTCCTGTATGCACAACAGTAGATCCATGGAGCATGATGGGATTGATGCCTCTGCAACGTGAGAGGCAGGTTTAATCTGCTCTATATTTGGAAATGACTCCCTCATTCTAAAATAATAATAATAACACAAAAGATAGCCTGAAAAGAATGTGAAGATACAATAAAATGAATAGAATAAGCTTGATTCAATTTTATCTGGTTATGGGGCCTTTGATGGGGCTGTACCTGCTATAAAGGGCTGGCTGGCATACTGGCTGTAGCAGGGGCCGTGGGCATGGGCAGGGTAGCTGGGAGTAGAGGCATCTACTGAGAGGCTGGACTGGTGGGGCAAGATGTCAGCTAGAGCAGAGTCCCCAAGAGAAGAGGGGGTGAAGGGGGCAAAGGATGCCTCATGGGGCTCCCGCTTTACACACATGGAGGGCAGGTGGGATGGGTGAGAGTCTGCCAGGTGAAAAAGAGAACAAAACAAAACAAAATAAAATGTAGACATACAAGCCCCACACGTGCATGCACTCACTCGCTCAGTCTCTCACTCACTCACTCAATCACTCACTCACTCACTCACTCGCTCATTCACGTGCTCACTCAGATGTGCACAAGTGTGTGGTGGGATGGATAAGTTTTTAAGTGACAAGTCAACAGGAAAACTACTGTACACACACAGATTCTGTGTGTAGACAACGTCGCGGCAGTAGACAAAACGGGAGTACGCAGATTTGTCAGGCACATGGGCGAGACCCTAGCAGTGAATGGGGCCCAAAGCGTAATGCTTTGAGTTGACATGTCTTTCAAGGAACAAAGTCCTTATGTATTAGTGTTAGTAGTGTTGGGCAGCATTATTGATTTTTTTTTTAATTTTTGAATGTGATATCATTTTAAATCTCTACCATCTCAAGACCAGAAATTTCTTATGAATTCAACCAAATGAGCAGCCTTTAGCAGTTGATTTACTCATTTACATAGCTTATAATAATAATCTTGTATGCACCCAACAGTAATTCATTCAACTAAGTGGAAACATACACCAGTGAAATGTTGCAACAACACATCGCGCCTGATCAATCAAGCTCAAATGCGTAAAAAATTTCCCCAAGGTTTTGGGAAAACAAACAATATAATCTCCCGGCTGCTTTCTCACAACAAAATCACTCCGACAAACAACCGGCTTGTGGACGGTTCAAAACTCTGGACTTTGATCTAATTTGGCTGATGAGTCTTGGCATCTTTCATTTCACCGGCTTTGCCTCTGAAACCTAAGCAATCAATGTGAGCTCTGTCTCTGGCCTCTCCACGTCTGCCTGCAGAGCCCGTTCTGTTCGCTGGGGCCTGTGGGGAGAGATGGCTCTTTCCCGACACCATGATAGCCTCATTAGCTGCTTCCCCCATCATTGTTGTTTTACAACAGGACTGTGTGTCGAGATTCCTCATTAAGATAAGGGCTGTTCCATGGAGGGGGATGCAAACCCGTCAGCCCCATGAACCTAATGCCAGGGAATTAGGCAACGTAACTGACCCCTTTCCCATAGAAATCAGTGGTAGGGCTCTGTCAGCCTCTTTCTCCTCCTTTCTCTCTGTGACAGCTGCTATAAATGTACAGTTTATGCAGCTATGCTCTCATTTCAATGAGGAAAATGCTATTGTTATAGAGGGAAGCACACAATGTATAAAATGTAAGTGTTTTCAATATGTGCACAGATCTCATGATCAATTGATTAAGCAGCGTGGTTGCCATGAATCACAACTTTAGGATGAGACTCCCCAGGGTGCCAAACATGAAGGCCAAGCCAGGTCTGTCTATATCTGAGTCTGCCTGCTTGCTGCCGTTGGCTTCTGTTTTCACAGCTCCTGAGCAACTATTGTCAAACAGACAGGGGTTACGAAGCAACAACAACCGACGCAAACGCTGCGTTCAAGACCACTGAACTCTGAAACTAATCAGACATGGTGTTGCTTATTGTCCTGGAGACAAGGCAGAGCCTGTGTAAAGGGAGCCTGTCAAATCACAGGCCCTGATGATGGAGATGGAAGATAAACTCAGGGTCCTTGGGGACTTTTCTCCCCAGCAAACACATCTCTGGGAGAGTGGAGATGCTATAGAGTTCTCCAACATCTGTCTCTGCATCACCACTGATACCACATCTACAGATCCCATCAACCATAGAAATGGACCGTAAAGAACCTACAACAGTCCTGTAAGTGATGTGCCCAGATATAGCTGCAATAGCGTTCGTACAATGTTTTCATTTTTAAGCACACGGTGAGAAACTTTGGTGCAGAGACCATTTATTGTTGGAGCTTTTCCTTTTTCCAAAGGTGCCATTCAATGCACAGTGAACTTTTTAATTCCCATGTTCAGGAGCACAGCAAGACTAACCTTCCCTCCTGCGCAGGCAGGGCAAAGTCATCTGGAGAAGAGTCTACAGAGAATTAGAATGTTAAATTTACCTTGAGAGGGACACCTTCATGTTTGCTACAGTAACAGCCAGTAAAATCTCTGACCTCAATCTCCCCCATTCTAGAGGCAGTAATTTATCATCACCTACCAACAACAAAAAGCTAAAAAAGAAAAATCATCAAATACTCCATCCAATTATGAGTGAGTAAAGAATGTTTGCAGGGCCAAATGGCTCGAATTCCCCATCCATGGGTTTAAAGTCATTCATTATCAAATGTGTGCTCAAAGGTTAGTGTGCTATTGTGGGGGGTGATATAAACATTAATTTCCGAGCTCTGGGCTGCGGGCATTCAACTGAGCTGAGAGAAGCCGTTTGTCACCAGGCCACACACCAAGCACCGCAGGTTAGGTGGCTGCTTGTTGTTTGCCACCCACCGGAGAATAGCTGGGCCTGCCAGGTTAGAAAATGGGCTCTGGGTGTGGTATATATTTCAGCTGAGGTTCATCTGAAATAAAGCAAAGTTCTCATACCACTCTCTCATCAGTGATAGATAGATAGATAGATAGATAGATAGATAGATAGATAGATAGATATTCAAATGAGCTGTAGTGTGGCAGAGGGATTCTCATTTACACCAGGCCTCCCCACAGGCGCTGTAAGAGTGATTATCTAGCCCAGCCTGCACAGGGACTACTAAACTCTCATCAGGTGCAACCCTGTTTAACTACTGATAAGTGGCCAAAATATAACTCATCTGTTCTTAATATCAGGCTTGTGTCACGATTAGAGCGTTGTAAGTGAAGATGCACTGGATCTACATGCTATGTTACTTCCTCTGTTCATATATCAGCAGATGCACAAATGCTGGCTGCAGGAGCAGGACACTGCTTTGGGCCTGGGGTAAATTATGAAATGTTGTTTATAAATGGTTACTGCATAAATCACTGAACAAGCCAGGTTCATAGTGTTGCTCTTTGGGATAGAGACAGAGATGAGTACAACAACTTTTCTAGGTACTAGAAAAAAAACAACACCTTTTTTTTTATTCAGTCAACTGTGTACAATACACTTAACAAGTTCTTAACAAGTTCTTTCAATTCACTATTATAAACTTGCCAATCCTATCAACAGGCTAGATTCGTGGTGTCTTTCGTTAGTGATAATAAGAGAATATTCTGCTCGGAAATAAATATTAACAAATTATGTTATTTCTTACTGCGATGGTTTCATTACAATGGATTGCCATTTAAATGTATCTCAGTGCGCAGGAGAGGAAATCATTTGGAGAAGATGGGTACTTCTTACTGAGTTCCAATGGTGCGTTTCAATGCCCTAAATCTCTCTCTAATTTGGCTGACTCCCTCCTTGCTAGGTAGCCCTCTCTCTCTCTCATACACTTCGATAAACAAAGGACACAAAAGATGGCCGACATTGCCTTCGCTAGTGCCCTTGGAATGCAAAACTCAGGCTCCTCCTGAGTACTTCATTAATCATTCATCTTTAATAGATTATGCAAATTCCAGGACATAAAAATCAACAAGATCAATAACTATATGAATTTTAATTGGGAGCAGAAAACATTTAAAGAATGAATATAATCTCATAGCTCCATGCAGTGTGAGAACATAATTTATTGAGAAGTGGATCCCAGCCTTTAAGTGAGGAAGACAATTTAGCATTTTTTCCAAGTTGGCATACATTCCTATTTACAGACTTTGCCTAATTGAAGAAGAGCATAGTATAATGCTCTAGCAGCCTACACCTAATCAAATGCTTTTGTAGAATAAAAAAAAAACAAAAAACTACAAGTTGAGAGGATAAACTATTTAACTTTTGACTTTTTGATGATCAGAATTCTCATTTTTTGAAATGCATGTGCCAAACATAGTGTCATATTCCACATTGAGAAAAGTTTTGTTAATTCACCTCCTCATTATGCAATTTGTGGCCCTCAGATGTATCGCTTTAGGAGGCCCCCGGCCCCCAGGTGGCTTGGAGGCCACCTGCTATGAGTGTGCTCCCCAGAGCGAGACCGCTTTCATAGGAGGAGCCCTGCATAAAAGACAAAAACACACCTTTCTTCTCCTGAGGCCCAACGTTCTGGGGCAAATCTACCTCCCACATATTCAGGAGAAAAAAAGGGGTCTTTCTTTTCCCATAACACTGCGCTCAGGTCCGGGGCTGGCCTGGGGATCATTTGAGAAGGGCCACTGCAGTTTTCAATCATGTTGTCCTCCTCTTCACTCACACACACACACACACACACACACACAAATACACACACAGTGGAGTCATTGACTTTGATGGCCACTGCATAATTATGGGAGTTTTATTAAAAGGCTGGCATATTAGTCTCAAGCCAATGTGGCTATCAGTAAACCTAGCCTCTCCTGGGAAAGAGCCTCAGCAGCCACAATGAAACAATATTTCAATTAACCAGGCACCCATCAAGCTTGACAGCAAACCAAAAGAAACTATGGCGCAACACCGGGTGGCTTGGTGTGGGTTATATGATACAGATAGTTAATACTACAAGATATTCAATACACTACACCTGTCATTACCTGTGGCTTTCCACGGGACTCAGTGGAGCCATACTATTGAAAACAGCAACCATTCTATATTATGGAAAACATATAATTTCAGTGTTTTTTCACTTCATCTCTCTACCTCTCTCTCTCTCTCTCTCTCTCTCTCCCTCTCTCTCCACAGCATGAGGCAGTCAGCCAGCCACTGTGCCATTCCAGCCGCTGTCAATCAACAGGCTATCATAGCCTTTGATGACAACGTCGTGTCGTGGCGAGAACAGCAGCTGTCTCTTATGAGAAGTGCTCCCAGTCAATCTGTTAGCGGGCCGATCCACGCTAACACAGGAGCCAGTTAGGAGCAGCATGCGAAAGGCCTGTAGGATTTAATGGGCTCAAATGATATATCACCTTGCACTTTCCCTTAGAAATAAACACACGGAGTGCTTTAAAAGTGCAGCTATTCCTTTTGTGATACAAATTTGATACTGCTGGAAGATATGTAGCATGCCATAAGGAAGTTTTACAACTCAAAATATGTGTAACATTCGATTAAAGTAAGAAACAGAGTTGCCACAAAAATGGTAAAGATTTGATGAGACAATGACCATTCAATGCCTCAGGTATAAGATGATATTTTGAGAAGATGGGGTGATGTGATGCTATAATATGCAAAGAACGCAGGAGTAAACCTAATTACAGCATTCATTTGTGTTCACTGTTCTTGTGCCGCAAAAGCCTTTGACTTGCTGTAGCTGCGCGTGTCGCTTTAGTAGACGTTGTAAAGCTGTACCTGTCACAACAGAGTAGCTCTGGGAGACACTGGAGGCCAAGTCAGAGCTGGCGCTGGTGGAAAGGCTGGGCTTCACCTCGTCCAGGCCTGCATTCAGGGAGGGGAGGGAGTACTCGTTCGCCTGTGGACAAAAGCAAAAATGTTTAAGAGGCATGCAGAAATATGTCAGCGGAGAGATATATATTCAGGTTGGCAAGAACTCTTCAATAAAGCGGGCATTTTGTTGTGTCGTCCCATAATATCGAGATGCAAACCCACTTCAGCAGTCAGCTTTTGAGAATATTTACCATTTTAGAAGACAATGCAAGAAATACGCCTCAAGGAAACCCTGGTCTCTCCGAGGAAGCTCTCTGTGATCCTTTCACTGCGTTTCCCCTCTGAATATTTCCTGTGCATTCTGCGAACCCCCCCACCCCAAACCCCCTCCTGGTGCTTTACCAAGACCTATGATGTATGCATGCATTAGGGCTTGTCTGAGGAGAAGGGAGGAAGGGAGAGAGGGATGAGAGAGGGATTGGGAGAGGAGTGAAAGGACGGGGTGTCAGCTGGCTCTTTGTGCTCCACTGCAGTCATCCCTGTGACCAGTCAAGGGAGGAGACATTCAGGGCTTTGTTACAGGAGAGACATGTGGTCCGGGTTTTAAAGGGGAGTATAACCTCAAAATCAACCTTTGTGTTTTGCCTCCAGGTTGAATGCATAAAATGGATTAATAAAAATCATAAAAAAATGATATACTTTCATTTCCTATGTATAAATGTAATATTAATTTTTACTTTTTATTGGAGTTTTCATTACATTTCAGTTCAAATGTGATAAAACGAACCGGGCAGCTCTTTTCGGCAGCCTTTCATGTTTCCGGCTCTCAATAAAAGAATGTGCTGCTACGCCGGTAAACTTCACTCGAGGACCGACTGCCAGCTAGTCTCTTTAGTATTTATTCACTTTAATCTCGGGATAAGACTCTGCTAGCAGATGTGATGAATCCCGTTTGTTAATGAGATGAGACTTCCTGACCTGACTCTTGTTTGAGAGTGTGTCTGCGTGAGTGTGTGCGTGCGCGTTTGTGTCTGTTTGCGCGACTGTGTGTGTGCATCTGTTTGTCTCAATGGGAGGGGGTCCCACAGGGGCGAGCTGGTGACCCCAGTCTTGTCTGCCTCTATCCCAGATAAACTCTAATTGTCTGCTTACAACTGTTCCCTGGCACTAGGCTGGATGTTCCTCTCTATTCCGCTGGGCCTCTGCAGCACAAGAGCCATTTTGTCATGCAGATGGGCTGTGGGCAGGGCTGGGCAGGGCTGGGCGGAGGGCGAGTGGCAAGCACAGTGGGCCCTGAATGACCTGACCACATGGCTGCCAGAAGTGTGGGAGGGATGAGGCCTATTCAGCCTGGCCTCTTCAAAATGGCTTTTTAATGCCCTGATGCAGACACCAGACAAGCCCCTAATAGCCTAATATCCCACCTTTTCACCAGTTTAAAAAAAGGAGGGGGTGTTGGAAATAGGGAGAAAGAGGAGGCCCACAGAAAAAAGTGGAAAGCAGTCTGATTAATATTACATTAAATTAAAACTGATTTTTCTGGACCATTCCGACGCCATTTCTCTCCCCCCTCCTCCACCTTCCTCTCGCCTTTTTAATACCTTCTCCTCCACTCTTTGTGATTGCAAGTCATTTCCAATTCGTTTTGGTATTGATCTTGCCGTAGAAATCACTTTGGTAATTAGCTGCATTAGGGCCTGTATAGCAGGCTGAGGGGCTGTCCCTCTGATTTATCGCCGCTGTAATTTGCCGCGATCGCACAGAGATGAAAATGAACTCAATTAGGCCACTGCTAAGGCTGCACGGGCACCCGCGTAGAGTTTCAAGGGAAAAATTAATAGTCTCTTGTTGTTTAACAGTCTAATGAATGTAAATAAAGGTTATCCGCTGTAATAGGCCCGTTGCTTTGAGCAAGAAGCTACATAGAGCTTTTTGTCACCTGTGTCAGTATGTGTACTAGTTAATCCACTATATAATGTTAGAAATCAATCTAAATTATTTTGCCGTGGCCTAACTTAAGGACAGGCGGGCAGAAAAAGAAGAAGAAAAAAAATAGGTAGGATATTGGTGCAAAAATACTCAAGGCCTAGAGAGAAATCCCTGTATGACCAACCTGTTCGGGTTTGATGTGTTCTGAAGTGGGGAAGACATCAGGGTAAGAAGGGCGCTCAAAAACACGGTCCAGGGCCTCCAGTTGCTGCTGGGTGAAGGCGTCTGCTCGCAGGTGCTTCCTTAAACTCTCCACACTGCCCTGAGAGTCGCTGCCTGGGCCCGAGCCATCAGAGCCATCTAGAGAGAGACAGGAGAGGAGGGAGGGAAGGCGACAACATGCTGCATCAGTGTGTGGCGTCAGTCTGTTTGGCTGATATTATTCTGTGGAGAAACAAGAGCCAATATGGAGAACAAAGGGTGTAAGAATGATGGAGCGAGGAACAGAAGTAAATTCGTGGAGGACAGCAGGATTCTCTCTCTTTTCCTTTTCCTTTTTTGCTGTCTCTCTCTTGCAGGCTCTCTTACACACTCTTACACACCAGCTCTCTGCATCCCCCACCCCCCTCTCATGGCCACCATCAGCACGGTCATCATGTGATAGGTCTATGGTAATTGATGGATTACCTTCAGTGCAAATATATACTTGTAAGGGAGAGAGTGTGTTTCAGAAGGAGAAAGCAGGGCTGGCGATTACATACAGAGCCTCTCATTCTGCTAGCGGGAAATGGAGAGCCATTATTTAACCGTACTATTTCCTCCTGAACATATTACCCTCCCTCTCTCTCTCTTTCTCTCTCTCACTCTCTATCTCTCTCTCTCCATCCCCCACAGATTGCCTGTCTTCTGGAAAACAGAATGGAGTAGGGACGGTACTCAGGGCCGAATGAGGACGGGGCGCTGAGGGCAAGCGTATGCATTTCCTCACTTGGTCACACTCTATATAAACAAATGAGCCTCTGCTTCTCTCGTTCTCCTGATCTCTGACCCTATCAACCCGGCCAACGGAGCCCACCGCCACCACCGCGGCGCTCTCCCTGCTCGCTCATCAAGTCCTGAACACCACACAAAAAAAAAAAGAAAAGAAAAAAATCTGCAGCTAAAACCTCCAGCCAGCATCCCAGGAACCTCCAGTCGACTGCCTGCCACCCGCCACCCTCCCTTCCTCCCTTCCTCGCCAACAGCGGACGAGGGCTTTAGCTCCCGTACAAATCTGTCATTCTAAATTTGCAGCAGATTATGTTCTCTCCTGGGCGAGCCAGCGGTGATATATGATATGCAAGGCCGCTATTGATTGCCTGATCCGCCAGCAGAGGAGGGAGGCGAAATGAACTTGGAATGAACATCATGCCTCAACTCATTGTGCGTATAATACTCTACTTAATCCCACATTTTTCTGTGCTATGGAATTCAATTGATCAATCATGTTCCACTGATGGTACCATTTCAGGGGCGTTATTGCCATTCTGCTCGGCTGCTTGACCTTTTTTCAATGGCTGAGGCCAGAGGATGAACCCGACTCGCACCAAGAAATAGATCTATGGAGAGAACGGAATAGGGGACTGGAATTGGGTATGAGAGGTGTGTGTGTGTGTGTGTGTGCAAGTGTGCATGTGTGTTGTGTTTCACTGCTAAAATATATTGACTTTAGTTATGTGTTACATATGTGAAGGAATCCGTCTTTTTTTCCTACAGTGCTCATGCTGTATGTGTTTTTCCTGCCATCAACTGAACCAAGCTGCATATTTTAGCACAGGCGTGTTTTTTTTTTTTTTTTTTTTTTTCACACAGCTCCCTTGAGGGGGGCCATTCACACCATTGTCGTTGCTGTATGAAACTCAGTTGTTGTCTTTGGTACAGAAGAAAATGGAGTCATTAATTACCTTGTATCAGCTGGTCTGAGAAAAGAGGCAAACGCGATCAATAGCAAGTGTTTGTCATTCACTATGGAGGTCCATGGTTCCCATACTCAACACCCCCCATGCAATCAGGCCTCCTGAACAGGCAGCAAATGGACAGAGCTTCCCAACATAGGATGGTCTTTAGCGCGCTTCCCCTCCAAATAGCAAATCATTTCGATTCAAATTTCACAATTAGAAATTCATGTTTGACATTTATCTCAAGCCAGCTGCAATAAATCAGATCCATCCCGTCGATAAGCCAAGTGTGAAGCCCTACTGGCAGATCGCGTGTGAGTGTGCGACTTGTTCCATTTTCTCGGTGTCTCTTCAACCCCTTGGGTGTCTCAGTAGGCATGCTCTTATCACTCCCACATCACCAGGTGACTGTGTCTCTTCATTTTAACACCTAAGTGTGAACAGAGACTGGAGCTGTGTCAGATCACACAGCCGAGATAAAAAAACAAAGCTCTGCCCGGCGATGTTCACACCTCATCCTTAGAGGGAGGCACCTTTTGGATAAATAAACACTTTGATCAGCTTGAGTAGGCTGATGCAGTTTGACCTCTGTGTGTCCAGCAGTTAGACATTTTGCCATGGTGTTTTCTGACATTTTAGCATACTATATGTTAGGTGGACTGTACAGA
Organism: Neoniphon sammara; assembly: GCA_900302535.1. NCBI lineage: Eukaryota > Metazoa > Chordata > Actinopteri > Holocentriformes > Holocentridae > Neoniphon > Neoniphon sammara. Next base: position 19,203 of record OMKZ01013972.1, read on the forward strand.
CTTGTTTTGTACCATCTCAAAAGCAGCGCCGGGCACTAAGCACTCAACAAACTGAATGAAACTGCTACTTATCTCCTTATCGCGCAATGTAAAGCTGATCAAAGACCTTAAAAGTTGGTGTATGCTTTTAGCAAACAAATACTCAGGCACTCGTGCCCTTTTGCCATTTCAATCCTTTTTTTGCACACACACACACACACACACACACACACACACACACACACACTCTCACACACACACACACACACACACACACACACACACACACTGGAAGAATGAATTTCTTCAGAGATTAGAGAGTGAGATCAGAGGGAAGTAAG
>OMKZ01013976.1:18222-52164 GCA_900302535.1 Neoniphon sammara
TGAAACACAAATTAGGGTTTGAGGACACCAGTGATGCGCAGGTTGGTTCAAAGTTTTTGGGTCCCGCTGCTTTTCCGCTGCACCTGTGGTTGTGAGAGAAAAAAAAATCTTGATGGTGAACTTTGGGCGGGTAGCAGGCTGGTTAATGAAGAGAGACATTTTTTGATATTCAGTAGCCTATATATAAATCTGCTGCAAAATCCTAATAGCAACATTTATTCATTTCCATCCCATTACGTGCAGAGCTCCGTACAGCCACAGAACAACAAATAAAGAGTTCAAGCGATTTCCAGAAATGATCCTAATTACTCCAAACCTTGACAATTGACTTACGATGAAAATTTTACATTTTCATTGTAGGGTTTGTCATTCTATTCCAGAGTCTGTCTAATGAGCATCTGATGTAACTATTCTTTTAAAACATACACAAGCTCTTAGTCTATTCTGTTTCAACAATGTAGGCCCAGAGGAAAGCGGTATAGCCTTTTTATAAGCTAAAACTACAAGTTTTCAATGCATTCAGGGCACTTTCACACCTACCCTGTTTGGTTAATCGAACCACGTTGCGTTTACTCTGTTAATTCATTGGTTTGGAGAATTTTGAACTCTTATGCGGAGTAGACAAGTGAACCATGGTACGCCTGGAAAATGAACCACAGCGCGGTTTGCAACAAGTGAGAACATAAGCAGACCTAACTATGGGAAACAAACCAAAACAGTGCATTGTGGGTTGAAAGCGGATATTGACACCTGGACCTGCTGCCAAAACGAATCGAGACAAGCAACAATGAGGTGAGGCTCTTCTAGAAATCTGGGCTGATGCCTGCGGAAACAAATAAAAAAAAATCCAGAGATCTGCCTTGTTATGCTGTTGGAACAATGCATCACATTGTTCCAATATTGCTCTGCGGTTGCCAAACACCGTTGTCTGCGAGCTTCCCTCATCAAATTTCTGCCCAATAGATGAACGACCCGCTCAGCTGGGTGTCATTTGTTGACAAATTTTGGTTAACACAGTGCTGTGCGAGCTCTAACTGGATCTAATAAAAAATGTAACAAAGTAGCAACTTCACGCCAAAGCGAACAAACTATAGGTGTGAAAGCGCCCTAATTCGGTGTGCATTACACTCCTGAAATTTTGGGAGACCAGACTCAGAAGTGTGAGGTGACACGTGTCTGGTGCTCACTTACTGTCTTCTGCCTTTGGCCTCTTCTCTCTGAGAGCTGAAAATCAATCTGTCCTTTTGATTGCCTTCAGCAGTCTACTTATTGTACAAGACAGGGCAGACACTCTGATATGTTCACACATCACATATAGAATATAGATCGCCAGTCTCAGCCTGACACACTACAGACTGGTGGCCTGCATTACACACCACACACACTACTCTGTTGTCTTATTTATTAGCCACTTAAATCATTACATTGCAGCCGTCTGTTCCTGCGCTTTGCAAATGCCTGAGCGTCATCGTTCAGCTTACTAATGCCTCCTCCGACTTCCTCTCCAATCTAAAAGTCAAGGTAACTTGGAAGATGGAGGGAGAGCATGAAGGGAAAAAAAAAGGAGAAAAGGTGATGTAGTGGTGACAGAGAGAAGAAGCCCCGGAGGAGGGAAGTGTTCCTGTCATTGCTGCTATCTGTCCGGTTGATATACAGGCCTGAAAAGCTCCCATTCCCGGGCTGTATATCTTTAACACCCAGAACCCCTGGAATTACAGTCACGCCAGGCTGGAAATGCATTCGTAAACTGAAAACAACAGCGAGAAAAAAAAAAAAACTCGATCGAAATATTTCTTCAATGGCCTTTCAGTATTATATGGTACCGGAGTGACAGAGTTTTATTTCTCTTTTCCCAGAAGTTGTTTTTTGGGTGAGCACCTCATATTTCCCAAATGTCAGCTTTCCAGGAAATAAGAAAAACAGCTTTGTTTTCAGGTTGACTATGAATTTTTGAGCCTATCCTGAAGGTTTTGAAGGGTTTTCATTCGCCCAAGGGGTTGTAGAGTTTTCTCAGCCTACAGTACATATGACCATGTAATCCATCAGTTTAGGTTAAAACATAAAAATCGCCTAAATTAGAAGTTTTGGCAGTAGTGGCATCCCGTGGCTATTCAACACTGCAGTGACCAATTCCCATTTATTATATCTCAAGCTCCACCTTTATGCTTTTACTCCTCTTGTCAATCACAGAAAGCAGACCGTGACAATTTGACGTATCGTGAAATGTGGATTCATAATTGTTTTCTATGAGCAGTTTCAGGAGCGATAACTACGTGAAGAGCTCAGCGATGTGAGCAGCTAACACAGCCGCAGGGACGCGGTGTGTTTCATCTCAGTGTATTTTCCTGTGATTTGAAATTCTGATTGACTTGACAAGGCTCATGAGCGGGGTGATAGGAAAACAGCAGCACTGATCAATAGGCTGGCAGGAGAGTGGAATAACCAAAGCGCCCAGTGAGAGTCAAGATATTTGAACAATTTTTTCTCCCTCACATTTTTTCATTCCACTGCGACAAGCTGTGCTAACTTGTATGATCGGATAGGATTGTCCCCATTCTTGTATAAACAGCAGGGATTATGTGACAGGGAAAAACATTTTGTCCAGAGTGACACCTTTTAATCTCTTCAGGCAGCTAATGGCATTTACAGTAGTACAGCGAAGTGTTTGTGAAATGAAATGCATATTAGATTTCAATTAATTAAACAAGGAAGTGAAGAGTCACTTTTTGTATCTGTTCTGTCAGGAGAATTATGTGCATGTATTTTTGTATTTGGAAAAAAAGCAAAAGTGGGTGTGGTATAATGAGGAACTCATTAAATTTACATTTGCAACGCTCAAACACGCTAGTCAACCATATGCAACATGTTAACATCTTTTAAATTGCTTCGGAAAGCTTTCTTTAAGTGAACAACAACAAAAACACTGACTTGCAGAAACTGAGGACTGTCACAAGACAGTTACAAGAAACTCAAATTTCAGTATCCAGCGCAGAGCAGTTTCATTCCAATAAAATAAAACATTGGCAAACAACATAATTTCTGCATTGATTTAATCTAATGTAACCTAATCTAGTCTGAATTAATCTGGGTTTAATTTTTTTTAATCAAGTGTTTTTTTTTTTCTTTTACTCATAAGGCTTTAAATTACAACCTACACTTTAATAAGTGCCTCTCATTGCCTCCCATTGGAAGTCAACAAGTCAACACCACATCCAGACCTTATTATTTTATATAGCAGAAATGGCAAAATATAAGCAAATCAATGCAGTGTACCACTCTGGCTTTGCAGTATATTGGTAATGTATACAGAATTTGGAGTAGGGCTGGGCAATATGGGCAAAATCAAATAGCACAGCATCTTTGAATACCTATCAATAACAGTCATTAGTAAAGTGGATATGATGACCAAGCAGGTAGAGACAGAACAGCTTCAACAATCTAATAAGTCCTGAAAATTGCATCTCTTTACAGTAATGAAAATCAATAAATATAAATATAAAACAAACAAAAAAAAGTATGGCATATCACCACATTACAATATCTAAATCCTAGATGATGTCTCACATCACAGTATTGATATAGTATTGATATATTGTCTAGGCCTAATTTGGGGGCTGCTGATGTTTTGAACATCAGCAAGTAGAACTTTATCTCCCATCATGCACTTGATGAATCCCTTTCTTACTCTCCTTGAAATTGGATATAAATCTCTAAGATGTGAGATCCTTTTTCACAATATAATGATCAAAACTGGATATAAAACATTGCCAATAGTAATTCTACCCTTGCCAATCAACCAAATGTTGGCAACCCACACAACAGTATTGGTTTGTCCCAGTCTGTGTTGACAGACAACTTCCAGGATGGCTGCCAGAGCTGTAATTTTGCGTCCAACGATACACAAATTTGTGACCTGTCTGCACCTGCAGGATTTTTAGGAAATGACGGTGGAAAATCATACATCATTGTTTATTTGTTTATGATACACAGTGTACCAAACTCAAAGGAATGGAGCAAAATATTTTGTCATTTCATTGAACAACGATGCACTTCTTGGCATGAATTCTTGGCATAACTGCGCTTGCACAGGTAGTGGGTCCACAAGTACAATTCATCTGCAATGGTCCAAGTTGGATAATGAAGGATACCCGTTTAATAGTATTTTAGAGTATATCCTAATGATGAAAAAAAGAGTGATAAAAGTGCAACTGAACTGATTCATTCATTCATAAATCATAGGTTGTTTTATCAACCTTTATCAAATTGAGTGTGTTTTCATCGAATCACTCGTTTATATTAAAACGACTCATGATGAATTTGTTAAATCGGTTATATTTTCTTCACTTTTTTCATCATTTATAAACTATATTTATTATCATTTAAGTTTGCGTCTGAATTTCACACTTCATTGTGCAATTCACCGCAGCCACTGGAATAACTTTGCTTTGAAAAGTGCTGGGACCAGGACACACAAAGCTTCTATATTTATTTCACAATTTTACTTTTAACGTTATCAAATGATGAGAAATGCCCTCCCCTCATCCTAGTAACATCTTTGTACTCCCTCATGTTACAATGCCACATGTAATGTAAACATAGGCTCTTCCGGTCTGCGTGCCATAAATCATTTTGTCTGATTTTGCGGGGAATCCGACTCAGTGGCAGGCATTTAGTATAACCATATAGAAATAGCCAGTATTCTTGCTGATGGTCTTGTTTGCTTGTGTAGTTCATATGGAGGCATCAGTATTAAATTGAGCTCAGCAACTAGTTCAGCTAGTTCAGCTTACCAGAAGGCATTAGAATTTCTTGTGTTCAGCTGCATTACAGTTTAAAGGCACATTCAGTAAGATTGGGATGCAGACCATGTAGAATAAACCAATACAATTATGATGATTATGAACATAATTTGCCAGTCTTGCACTCTCTTGAAATGAGAGTGCAGACCTGCATCTAAACTACTTGCCATGATACAGCAGTTGTTTATGTTGGACGTAATTGTGTTGTGGTTGATAAATGGTTCACATTCCTGCTTTGGTGAAGGCAGCTCTAAGCATCTCAACAATAGAAAGTGACAGACCCTGATTATTGAAGCTTTTTTTGTCTCCCATGCGTGAAGATAAGGGACTATGGATTGGGCTCCATCTGTCCATCTGTCACACCTGATTTCTGAGCTTCTGCTGCCTCTTTTATGAAACTTGGGGGAATGATGGATTTGGAAACTGAGGATGAATATAAGGCTGATTGGCCCACCACAGCGCTACCATTTTCTGATATGTAAAAGTATATTTAGGAGAAAAAAAAGCCAGCTGGAGGAGAAATAAGCTTCATTCAGATTTTGAACTTTTGCGGCCAGGATCCCCCTCAATCTCCAAGTTCTTGATGTCTCCGTGCTGCTGTCATTTTTTAATTTTGGTGTCAACTGGCAGGCAACAGGCGCCTATAAGGAGGTTGAGGTTCTGGCGGTCTTCTGAGAGGGATGGTTATTTTTCTGGTCTGAAGATGAGGCCTCAGGCTTGGGCCTGCAGGCGCTGATAACAGCAGAGTGTAGAGCCCTACTATCAAATTAGACCTCCAATGGACTGTAATGTCTCACCATTTAGTTTGTTTCACAGGATTAATCCATGCAGGCCGAGGTAATTCTTCAGGCTCGGCCACATCATCATTCACAAATGTTGTCTTTAAATTCATCATTTTTCCTTCTCAGCTCCAAGCCTAGTGTGCATAGTGTGAATAGTGAGGAAGTCCACGTGCTGTGCTGTCTTCCTCAGACAAACCTGATGATGCTCTCCATGCCTTTGTTCGTGTGGGAGGAGGGAGACAGATTAGGATTTATTTTTATGGGACACACTGCGTGGCAGCGCAGTGTGGAGTATAAAATGTACTGGTACTGTCATCAGTCTTCAGTGTCTCCTATCTTTTTTGTCACTCATTTTGATATGCATTTGAATAAGTCAAAAATGCCATTAAAAGTACCGCTCGAACAATAAAAATGTGATTTCATTCCTGGCATTTCTGCAAAACGGCACTTTGTTACAGTGAAGAGTGACAAGAAAGATAAAAGAGAGAAAGAGATGATGTTCAGCATAGGTCATGAGCTGGATTTGAATTAACATCTCTGTGCACGCCTTGCATTTAGAATTTCCTAGATTTTTCATCTCTTTTTTTTCTTTTTACATTATGCTTAACCTGGTTCTTGGTGAAGTTTTACTTTTAATACAGACAGTTTTTGAATGGGGATTTTTGTTCCAACACATGGGCCAGAAAGTAACTTTTACATGCCAGAAATCTCAGCATCTGGTGTGAGATAACGGTTGAGTCCTATTTATCAATAAATCAAACCCTTGCAGATACTGTAGATTGTGCCGTGATATAGCAACAATCTTATTTCACATATTCACTTCACTTACTTATTCATCAAGACTCTCAACATAAACTCCAATAATCTTGTTCTGTGCTCTTTCATTCTGTGAACTCAAGCATAACGTGATGCTGTACGAAGTGCTCAGGAACAAGCTTGTTTGGTCAGTTACTGACAATCATATAGACAAATGTCCTTGTTTCCTTCATGTTTTTACATGTTTTCTTTATCACTGTCTTAGTTCCTTAATCTTTTTGAATCAGCAGGCCACCATGGCCAGTTACTTTAGAATTTTATCGGTGAATTTAATTTCACAGCTGCAGTTTTTATAGCAGCTAAATTAAATTAAAAGCTAGTTAGAGACCATATGTCTAGTACAGTTTACTTACAACAATATAACCAAAACTAAACTGACACCAAATCGCTCGCATTTAATTGTTTTCAAGTATTAATTTAAAGCCTTGGCAAATTTGGACACACACACACACACACACACACACACACACACACACACACACACACATGCATGTAGGAATGCACACACACACACACATCTGCCCCCCAACACACCCACCCACAGATCAGTAAACACATGTAATGGATTACTAACTTGTGGTTTCTCACAATTTAGAGGTAATTGATGGTTTGTGTTGGGATCAGATCATTTAATTAACATTCAGTCTGTTGTACCCTGCAGGATGCTGCTGTTCCTTGCAACCATAATACCAAACGTACACTGACAGAAACAAAAGTTTGTCAATAAAACTGATAGTGTTCCTGTTACTGAAATGGACTAAAACTACTGTATCATCGTCTGTGTAATGAATTGTTGTAATTTTCCCCTAGTAATTAAGAATACTTAAATCATTTTGTGTTGGTGATTAACTTAAGTAATTTCATTTTTGCCTTAAGGGTGATGACTTTTGCAAAGTAAGTGGTATAAACATTTAATTCATAAAGGTACCCTCCTCAAATTAATCATAAAAGAACAGAACCAAGAATAGGGCTGTTCTGAATACCAAGTCATCTACTTGTTATCACTCTATTTAATTAGACTTAGTTTGTTAGAGACAACAAAATTCAATCCCTACAACTGCCATGTGCCCTGGGCAAAACACTGAATCCATAACTGCTACTAATCACGGTGCACTGACTCAGTTGAATGTCTTAAAATGGGATAACCACTCACTGCAGTGAAAGGAGTGTTTAGTATTGATGAATTATTCAACATAAACTTCTTAATAATCAATGGGATGGGTCAATGTTTGGGATAATTGGGATCACCTGGTCCCCTGTGACCTTCATTCCCATTTCTCATGCAAAAGGTAAGAGGCTGGGCAAATTTGTATCGAGCTTGGTTACAAAAACAGGTCACAGCTCCTTCAAGTCAGTGAGCTTGTAATAGTTTATTCCAGATCTCCATAATGTATTCGGCTTGCTTGAATACTCATTTCCCTACAACACCCAATTAAAATTAGCAAACTGGTAATATAGCAGGGGGTGGAATTGCCTTCATTGCGTTGCCCTCTTTACATCCCCAGTGACCCAAAAATCAATTTCCTCCAACTTGTTTACAATCTAAACTTCTTCCCCAAAGCTGCACTGGATCCAGACACACAAATCAAAAAGAAACAGGATAACAGAATATGTAATCTCAAAGTCAGAAAAAAACAAAAAACAAAACATAGGGACATCTATATTGAGATTAACAGTTGTGATATACTGTCCAGCACAGTATGTCTCTGGGTGCTCACCAGTTTTGTCGAAGATTTATGAGAGGCAAAGGGGCTTGCTTCTCCATCATTTCACTCTACTGTATGTCTTTTGGGGCAGAGTTAAAGAGGCTGTGATTTCTAGCATCCTTTTTCTAGCTGTTTTATTGCAGCTACAATCTATTGGCACCTTTTGTAGGCCAGAACAGAAACACTGTTTTCTTGTGTGTGTTTGTCTTAGAGCACATAAATGTCCACTTGATTGAGAAGTAGTCACATCCTCCATCTGGAGGAGGAGGCAGTTTGGCGCATACATTTTTTACAGGTGCATGCTGATTTACCCCTCCTTTCTCTTGACTGTTTCAGGTGGGGACCTACGAGATGGGTATCCTGCAGATGAGATACCCCGTGTGGCCGCGGTATGGGTCCTACCTGGAGCCGGTGTCAGATTACAGGCATCTGACAGTGGCCACCCTGGAAGAGCGCCCATTTGTTATTGTGGAGTCAGTGGACCCCCTGACAGGCACATGTGTCAGTAACACTGTACCCTGCCGACGACAGTCCAACAAGACAGAAGCGTAAGTGATCTGTGCCATGGCCAAGAACACCTCATTCCAACATGGGAAAAAAGCTCCATCAATAGAAAAAAATGACACCTACCTCCTCTGTGTAGCTCCGCTGTGCATTAGGGGCTCATAAATAAAGAACTGGAAGAAGCAGCTTAGTAGCATTAGCAGCACTGGGGAAAAATGAATCAAGGTTTGAAATACATTGCCTTCTTGGTATATGACAATCAGTGCAATAATGAACAAATTCCAAAGCTGCTGATGGTGCCCCATGTTATATATTGCATTGGCCAAATGTGTTTGTACAATAAAGTGAGAGGAAAAAATCTATTCCAGAAGAAAACATTTCCTTTCTACGCCCCTCAACCTTGTGACATTTGTCTGACCCTGACAAATGAGTGGCCTGAAGCTCTCACATGGCTTTTATTGATACATTTGAATTTTTTGCCATGTGAAATCAAACCGAACTAAATTAACAATTGCACAAAACTCTCCATTATTCCACTGATTTGTACCAAAGCAAACAGAGTATAGGTATGAAAACATCCTGAAAATAAAAACAAATTATTTGTCTTTTGATGGAGGTGTAGGTAACTTGTAGCTGCACAAGGCAGCTTCGCACATCGGTGGCTCCAAATGGCAAAAAAAGGCAACTTTTTAATCTTATAACATGATGTCAGTAAACTGAGCGCTCATTTTTACCAACTTGTGAGGTTTTCTACCAAAAGATGCCAAAGGGACATTAGAGAATGAAAGATCTAATGGTGAGTCCAGCTGTCTCTGGATGGTGATTCCTGCTGCTCAAGAAACAGTTTGTAGTTCATCCTTAAAATTTGATTTGTCACTTCCTGTGGTGGGAGAAGGGATCACATCCAGCACCGAGAATCTCATTTGGGCAGATAGGGTGAATTTGTGGCATTTCAACTTCATCTCTGTTGCAGCCACATGGATTTAGGCTACTAAGACAAGTGTGTTTTTGCATAAAAATGTTGCCGAGTGCAGTTCTAAGTGCTTGATTCACAAAAACATCTCTTCAGGATGGATGATCTTAGAGATATCTTAGGGATATTGAATGATAAACCACTTTTTTTTCTTTTTTCTAAAATGTCTGTAGAGCATGTTTTGGGGTCATCTGTCTTGGGTCTCATTACAGAATGTTCAGATCCACTCTTACTGCACCATTAAGTATCACACTGTGTGTAATTTAGACTAAAGATTCCAGCAGTGAACAATACCATGATACCATGCAAACCCAGTAGTATCCCTGCACAGCTCCACATGCACATGTTAACATATGCTGCTTGATTGATTTCGTATCGAACTTGAGTGTCATTAGGATTGAGACTAAGAGGCTCTTCCCCTGCCATTAGCCCAGGCATGGCTTCTTATCACTCAATGAGGTGAGATACTCATTAGGCCGCCTGGCCAGAGTGGAATATCCCAGTGATCACGCTGTGACCCAATAAGGGAAATATATGTGCTGCATGGTGGAGTATCAATTAGACAGGATGATTAGGCCATGTCATCAATCCTGACCACCAAGAGACTGATATTGGTGTTCATTAGGGGCGAGAGAAGCTCTGGCCATTATCCATTACTGACAATGGTCTTAACGAGATGAGAGGAATGGAAGATGAAGATCACATCACACATCCCTTCAGTGCAATAGACCACTGTAGTGCTTTATTGCCCATGCTGACCAAATCATTCCATCAGTATAAATAGTGCATAACACCCCTTGTCGAACAATGGAGCGTTTTCCTGGAGTTGCAGAAAAGGTGAAAGTCGATAAAGTCAATGAGAAGTTCAATGAAGCGGTCAGCAGGGTGGCTGACTGAAGAAGACACTTTGACCGATTAAGGCTGAAGTGCTGGAAGCTGACTGAAGCTTCTTGATCCCTAACAATCAACCCCTGGGCCGTTGTAGCGTACCGAAGATGGAATCTGGTGCATAGTGAGACATTTCTTATACGACCAAGCCAAGACGCATGGATTTCCTCAAGGCAGGTAGAGTGAGGTGGTCTGGCACATCCATTACTGGCCGGCAAGACACCTTTTTCCCCTTTTGAATCTCTCCCATTTCCAAAGACCATGTGAGGCCTATAACTCACACCCACACCACTACCATCCAAGTGGGGACTCATCAGTCAGGCGGGTTCTCCATTTCAATCCCTCAAGCCCTCAGCCGTACAGTCCGCCTGCCTACCAGACCATCTGTGCGGTTCACTCATTCCTCCTCAGAGAGACCCAACAAAACGGGCACCAATGCTCAGCTCAATCTGGGCTTTAACAGCCAAAAGCAGAGAATAGAGGCTTAACTCCTCACTTTGAATCATGCATGTTCTCCAGCGGGACCGGGCCTGGGGTCATACAAATATCAAGCTGCCTTCCTCACCGGCTTTGTACCGCAGACAGACTGTTCTCCTGCAGAGCATATTGGCAGAGATTAATTTGGAGGTAATGCCCTGGTGAAGGGTGTTATTGACCTGGGAAGATAATGTCATCATACATTAGCTGTGTTCAATGGGGGTTAGATCATAAGTTGATTTGATTAAAGCCAAGACTGCGTGCGGCGGTATGAGCTCCCCAGAGCCACACAGGAGCAGGACCAAAACATAGCACCATTAAAATTGAAGCTGCGGCAAGCAACTTTGTGCATTGGTGGCTCCAAATGTCAACTAGAGACAACTGTTTAAAAACTCTTTGAACTTTAAATACCCAGAAATCATTTAACGTGACATTAACTGGAAACAACATGCTCATGTTTACCATTCCAGCTCGTCTGTGATGCTTTATACCAAAGGAATATGACAGCCAGATGATCTGACATTAGTGTGTCCAGCTTTCTTTGGACAGAGCACTGCTTGCTGCTGTTTTGGAGACAGTTTTTCTGTTTTCAAATCTATGAAGTCTCAGTCAGGCAGGATGGGATGCACTTCTATTTTGCAGGCCCACTTTATGATACAGGGTAATAAGAAATGCATTTTAACATAAAAATCTTTCCTACCCCTCTATTGCAGCCTTAAACTTTGGCCCAGAGGTGCATGTTTGAAGAGTTTTAGTGTTGGGGACAGTTACCAAACTAAAGTGATGTTTTTGGATTTACATGAGACTGCAAACAATACAGAGATCCTGAAGTACAAAGACAGCTAAGCTGTTGTGGAAAGACTACTAAAACTAGTCTAAACCCTGACAACTCTTCTTATCTCTGCTGATGGACCGCTTACTGTGGAAGGCCCCACTAGTGGTCAATTTATGATGCTCCAGTTTCTAATGCTTACAGAGAGACGATGAAATTTATTATTATTTTAAACATACTCAAAAAAGTAAAAGTAGACAGAAAAGCTACTGAATTTCAGTAAAGTAAAGAGTAAATGTAATTAGTTACGGTAGATCATGGCACACCCACCTACCCACCCACACACACACACACACACACAAATTCTCACACACACTTAGTGACATGACTGCCCGGTACACTCACTTTCCACAAAGCGCCCTTAAAACAGTTTCCTAGAAGTGTCCAAACTTTGAATAAATTATCTCACATACACTACACACACACATAAACACATAAACACACACACAACTAAAGATCCCAAAGACCATTTCCAATGCAACTGGCAGCCTAGTTAAAACCCCAGGCTGCACCCTGGCAGCTGGTGACACGGGGGATGCTGGGACCTCTGTGTTTATTCAGGGTCTGGTGTGGCAGCTGAGAGAGATGCTCGTTTTCCTCCTAAGTGTTCATTTGTTTCCTTTTCCTGCAGCTCGGCTCTGCCTGCTCACTACCTTGGCTGTTCGTCTCATTGCCTCCCAGCCTCCTCCCAATCCCAGTGTGGGTGCATAGTCCATTAGACTGAGGGTCTGGGGGAGGTTAGGGGTGACGTGTCATTAGTGCTCTCTGCATCCCGCCCATGGCTCACTAGTTCCCTGCCGCATCACCTTGCACTGCCCACCTTATAAGCTATGGAGCTCTGTTTTGCTTTGGACTAAACATCTGCCTCTAAATGTAAATGTTGTATGGAAAAATCTCTTTGTAGGTAAATAAAAATAGACGAAAATGGAGAGTCATTACCTTTGTCTAAAATAATCACTCCAAGTTGATGACTGAAAAAAGTGAGAAAGAAACTGACTTTGACTGAAAGAGTGAAGGTTTTCCAGAAATCAAGGTATTCTCTTGTACTGGAGGGATGAGAGAAGTCTGTTAGAGGCTTATACCGCATCCACACCATGGGGAAGTCGGAGTAACCGATCATGTCAGCCTTCTTGTGGTGATAACGAGTAGGATTATGTGGGATTTTTTTTGCAGGACCTGATATCATCTTGGCATCAAGAACTGCAGAAGTGTGTCAACACAGGCGGTAAACAGTGAAGCGAGTCCACCAATGTCAGCCATCCAAGATAATAAAAATCAAAATGATCCTATATTCTCACTACGATTCAAGATTTAATGCCTTGTCAACATGGTTGATTGGAATTTGCCTCAGTGCAGCAGTACAGAGAAGCTACAAAGATGGTAGTGATAAAACACTAAAACATTAAAATCAAAAGCAAAAGAGTCATACATCCCCCCATGCATTAATACAATATACTCTACTCAAGAAAAATGATAAAGGTCTTTGTTTGACTTTAAATTCATAAATAACTAGATGGGGCACTCAGTGAGTACAACACCTGCACCCTGCACGTTTGACAGTGAAAAGCTAAGAGGGCAATAATGTGTCCAAAATTTTTCCATCAGTTCAACCTTTCAAGGTCACTGAGGGTAAAAGGTCATGTGACCCACAGGAAAGTCATGTATGACTTTATATTAGTGTTTGATAGTCACCATAAGCATATCTCTTTCCACTCATTCACTGATACGGCCTTCTAGACTGGCTCCATGTGAATCACAGAGCACAGGATGTGATGCAGGGCACTACAGATTGCTTTTCCTCTCTTATCCCTGACTCAACTCACTGCCGTCATCCTGTTAGTGTGAAACTGAAGGACATTTTCATCCCCACGTTTGAGGTAATCCTGCTGATAAGTAAGAGGAATTGATTTTTACCCCTACGTCAGCCTCTTTCACTTAGTATGCATAGGCGGTACTGTCCTATTAGCTTCCGCTGCATCCTCTCTCTGAAGATCCGCATGTGTGCAGGTACAACGAACAAGTACCTCTTTTGTCAGGGTCACGCAGGTTGCTCGGTATGTGGTAGGTACCACGCAGGGGTATGTCCTCATTAAAACGGTTTAGCATACTGAAAGTCTGCTCCACATCCAAGCTTGGGTCAAAACTATTTGGTCTGTGGAAGAGAGGGACGGGAAATAAAGATAGGGCAGGGAAATAGAGAGAGTCTCAGTTAAAGTCTAAAGGGAGAATAGTTAAAGCTTCTACATGTAGCATTTTAATAAAAATAAATCATGTTAACACTGTTACATGGCTAAAATCGCCAGAAAATAGAATGGACCATCACTGAGATGACTGACAGTTCCCACCAGCTTCTACATTTCATTTGACTTTGTGTGCCACCGTGTCAAATTTGCTGTGAAATCTGCTCTCTTGCTTTACGGAACAGTGAGAGATTGCTTTATGGCACAAAAGAGGAAGAGGGTGCCTTTCTTCTAGCGCAAACTAATAAAGTTTTCTGACGATGACAAATGGTGGACTAGGTGAAAGTCTGATGGAAAAAAAACTTCCAGCATGATTATCCTCTTCAGCAAAGCCAAAGTCACCAGTAAGGGGGAGAGGGGACAAAGTGGTAATGTATCTTTGTGGCAGGAATTAATGTGGAAGGAATTAATATGAGAAGGGGTCTTAATTTTGAGACAAACTAGCACCAACAATCCCACTTGCATGATAGAAACTAACAATCGATGGCCTTATTTGTTTATAGCAATTATAACAAAGTATCACAAGTAATTGAAGTAAGATATATTGACCTTTAAAAAAATGCATGTGGCACTTTTAAGCCCGCAAGTGTCTTAATGACGGAGCACTGATGAGGTCTATGAGAATGATTTTACAGGATGCTGATGTACTGTGGCTGAATTGCATTAGCTAGTCAAATAATTCAGCATTATGTTTCACTCCTGTCTGCGATTGTTTGTGATTAATTTGTGTCGGATTTGTTTTGGTCCACCCAGCTGTCCGTCCATCTGCCATAGCTGTGACATAATGCACAATCCTGTGAAGTCTGCCTGTCTCTGCAGCTCTTCCTGCCCCCCCTTCCCACTCCCCACCCTGCTGACGTCACAATTTCAGGTTGAGAAGGCCATATCTGTCCTGTCTTTCACCAGTTTTATCACCTTCTTTCCTTATCTTTTCTCAGTCCTTCCCGTCTGTTTCAAGAAGGGATTGGCCATTAGGGTTTATGAAGGGAATTTTAGAGTGAAGCTGTCAGTACTCGACATTTTGTGCCCATATAACATTGGTAAATTTGGATTCCACAAAATTACATCTATTCAGTATTTTCTCTGAAGTGTTATCCTAGGCAGGGTGGAAAAGCCTCTGAAACAGCATTTAGACCACAGGATACTGATTGATACTGATTGTGTTAACACCAATTAGAAGAAGAGGAAGGAGAAAGCATTATTCATGCAGACGTGTGTGGTAAAAATTTTGCATTAGAATCAGTTTATGCTTATGGTGTCCTGCAGATAAACAGTCAAGTAGTGATCAAGGCTACAATAAATATGTAATCAATCAAACTGCATCATATCCATAATATGAGAAGTGGACTCCACTTAATGACTGATATTCAGCTTTTAATTAAACGCCTGAACCCTTTCAACCTGTTTGCATTGGTATGGTAATATAGCACTGTATACTAACAATTTTAAAGCATGCTTTTATATATTTTATTACATTACCTCAGTGTTTTCCATACATTTGAAGCTGGGCTGTTGAAGGTTACCCATTACTGGAAATGACATAATAAGCCTGTTAATATGTTTAAACATTAGTAAATGACTTTGGTAAATCACCAGCAATGAATGATAGCTCTATTTCTATGATCATAGGCAGAGCCCTCCTATGGGGCTCTACAACCAATCAGGATTTCAAGTCAACTTTTCATTGACCAGTGGATTAGTGGGGAGACTTCTTAGGTAGCTCCAACTCTGATCATAGAGGTGGAGTTACCATGTGTGACTTATGGTTTTATTTCACACAGGTAGGCTGCGCAGGTGCCCTTCCTTATCTTTACATTGACACTGGCGGTCCTGTCCTGCCACACAAGTGTGACTGAGGACAGAGCCATGACACAACAGTTTTTGTTATGGCTAGGATGGTAGCTGTACCCTAGGTGAGGTTGTTTACTTATCTCACCATGCAGGATTCTAAATCGAGCTCCTCAGCTGAAAGGCACTTCAGACATTACCAGATGGCATCTACTCTAGGGTTTGCTGCCATGCCACCATGCCTAACGTACCCTGGGCCAGTCTGAGGCACGTTAGGCATTTCTTCGCTAATCTGGTGAAAGAAGAAGCCCTCCGAGGCTATCTTGTGTTCAGGGGCTGAAAAAGGTGGATGCAGAGTAATGGTACAATCACCTTGTATAGAGAAAGGATCCACTGGGGCTCCTACTGATTGGCTGTTTTCATCAACTAAAATTTCAGTGCGTTGAGGCAACTAGATGAGTGGCAAAGTGCCCTCTGTTAGAGGGCGAAGACTGTGTGAATTTTCCTTCTCAAACTGGTCTGTTTTATGTGTTTCAAAGATGGTGTAGGTCTTGATGGTATTGTTATTATCTAAAATACATTGGAGAATAATTGGAGATTTCCCCCTCAATTGATAACTCATAATGAGAGTTTAATGATATCATTTATAACAATCAGAACTGAGCTGTCGAGATCAATAGAAAGCTGAAATGATAATGAAACCAATACTCATGGCAAAACTGACCTCCAAATGATACCCTGAGAAATGACCAAGTTTGGAAGACAATCAGAATAATCTGAATCTGTCCCTCTCCTTTGCTCTCTCTTTGTCTCTTTGTTCAGTATCGTTGGTCACACTGAGCCCTACACCAAGCTGTGCTGTAAGGGCTTCTGTATAGACATCTTGAAGAAACTGTCCCGCACCATAAAGTTCTCCTACGACCTTTACCTGGTGACCAATGGGAAGCACGGCAAGCTGGTCCGGGGAATTTGGAATGGGATGATCGGAGAGGTAAGAGCAAAATTCCTTCATGGCAAAACACCAATCATGGCAGCGGTCACCAGGAGGTACAGTAGTCCCACTTCATTCAGGAAGACTATGTTGAAGTTGTCATGCTTTTGAATGAGGTCAATTCTCTATTACTTACACCTCAACAGCAGGCCCAAAGTGATAAGAGCCAACTTCAAAAGTAAGATCATGCAGAACCAGAATAACAGGTTAAAAGACTCAAAGCACTTGAACTCCCAAATTTCAGGTCAAAACAAGTTCACACTGATGAGTCTCACTCTTCCCTGCTCCTAGCTGTAATCAGAGCATACGGATCATAATCACAATATCAACAAAATGTAAAAAAAAAAAAAAAAAAAAAAAAAATGAAGGTGTTCTTATGTACAAACTTTTTTGTTTTCAATTATGATCCTCTGTTCATCCTCTGTTCAAAGATTGATGACATTTGTAAAGATACCTGACAGTGTGGCCTTGCTTTGACCTGACAAAGATCCATTGTGGGCTAAAAATGTTGTAATTAAATTTGGGACACCCATGAAACTATTTGTGAGTTTGACTTTAAATTGTTCAAACATGACTAATGCCTATAACCTTGGATGCCATTATAGGTGAATATAGGTGGAAAGCTGGACATTGAGTCCTTCACCTTAATTTCTCTATCTTTTTCTGAAGTTTAAAAAAAAAATAAAAAAGATTATGAATATTGGACTAGCTATTGATGATTAAATGAATAAGCAGCACAGTAAACTGAGAAAGGGTCAGAGAAGACTTATGGTAAAGACACACACACACAAAACAGAGAACAGGGAGGTACAGGGGAAAATGTCTAGTAACATTTTTATCCCATGAATCAGCTCTTCTGGAAGCTGATTCATTTACAGTGCAGACCCTTTTCTAGTAAAGGTGGAGAGTACAACATTAGCTATAGCAAAGAATCTGGCTATAGTGATATATTTTTTTTCTTCTCCCCTTTTTTCAGGAGCAGGGAGGCTATTGTGCTCAATGGGGCATCAACCTCCATAGGACAGCTAATGGCTTGCATGAGGCAAAGTGACTGGACTGTAAATCTACCAGCTCTCCATCAGCATGATAAACAGTGGCGCTATAGCGTATGCAAAGCCTTCACAGGGGGTATTAATAGTGGGAACCGTACTGGCAGTGGGTGGAGAGCTCCAAACTTGAGGGAAAAATAGCCTTACTTCCTATTTGGCTAGACAACCAGTGACCTTTGGTCTAAAGTGATTAGCATTACACCCGTTTCTTGCTCTTAACGCTTTGTCAGCAGAGGCCTTATGTAACAGGTATTATTCTATATACTGCAATACCTAGTAATGGATTAAGGATTAGGATTGATGACGGATCATGCTTTACAATGGATTTGTGAAAAGGCAACATAACGTTGGGATAGGCTTTTGCGATGTGCTGTCTGGGTTGCAGAGTGGGTGGTGTACTGTCAGCTGTAAGGATGAGACAGTATATCACCCCCAGGGACAGGGACTTTGTGTGTTGATGTTGCTGATAGATGAGATTTATCTCAAAGGTCAGTGGTGGCCTTCCCCTATTATGCCCTGCTACACAGTGTCGGATTTATGATAGCACAAGACACATACTCTTCTTCATTCACTCTTTCATCTCCCCCAAAAATATCTCTATTGACTTTCCTCCATTTACAGGTGTTCTACAAGCGGGCAGACATGGCCATTGGTTCACTGACCATAAACGAGGAGCGCTCAGAGATTATTGACTTCTCGGTGCCCTTCGTGGAGACGGGGATCAGTGTGATGGTGGCCAGAAGTAACGGGACTGTCTCACCCTCTGCCTTTCTAGGTGAGCAACCCATCTGCGCTTGTCTGAGGAAAATAATGATTTTCCCGCTGGTTGGATATGGCTTGCCTTGAGAAAATGTGGACAAAATAACTTCAAAAGTGAGAAATGGCCAATGTCAATCCATAAGGCATGGGTAGGCTGAGTCTGTGCTGAGAAAATCAATGCCAGAGGATCTCATAGTTTACTCACCCTTTATGATAATAAAAATCTTTAAGACGTGAATGTATGATATGCATTTTAGCAAGTAGTATCATTTCCTTTACTTTCCCCATATGGGTGATTCAAGCATAATTTTATCCTTATGGTTTTTGTTCATATTAGTGGTTATTTGATTTATGATGATCACTAACTGGAGGCCACAGTTTATCCAACTACGTACCACTATATGTTTGATTACAATTTTTTTTTAAGTTGTTATTTTGTATTTTTTTGGCCAGCAATTGCCATTCTTTTCTTTCAGTCAGTTTTACCTCTCTAACTCTTGTCATCATCGTCTGCAGAACCTTACAGTCCAGCTGTGTGGGTGATGATGTTCGTAATGTGTCTGACTGTGGTGGCAATCACAGTGTTCGTCTTTGAATACTGCAGTCCAGTGGGGTACAACCGCAGCTTGGTCAGCGCCAAAGGTGAGTCGCATTCCTCCCCCTTTCCATCCCTTTTTCATCCTTTCCTCCCCCTTTCCATTCTGATCCTCACTCCTGGATCAAACATAACCAGAAAACAGGTTTAGGGATAAGAGTATGGCCTTTTTTATGTGCAAGGTTTAACAAGTCAACAGTGACCAAAGCATCTCCCACAATTGGTGCCACTCACCCCGAGTGTAATTGATGCTTTTTTTTTGTATGTGTGATGTGCAGTGTCTGAGACATTGCTGGTTGAATCTTTGGGACTTTCTGGCCTTTTCAGTTTCATTTTGTAGATGCTTGATACCAATCGAAAAATGTATAAAATTTGACCGAGCAGTGTCTGAGATATTGAGCGTGAAGTTTAGGGCCATGTTGGCCTGGTGGTGGCGCTGAGTTGGGCCAGTCAGGTTTATATTCAAAACGCCAGACCCCAGTATCAAAATCAAAAATCCCCAAGTTTCGTCCAAAATGGGCCAGCAGAAGCTCAGAAATAGAACGTGATGGACAGATGGTTGAATTGAGCCCAATCCATAAACCGTTCCCCAATTTTCCATTGTTCATAATCTGACTCCATGCAGCTTTTTGCTGTTCACACTGATTTGAAAACATAAGATCTGACTCATATTTGAGGGGAAAAATCTGAATAGGAACACTTTTAGTTGCAGTGTGGCCCTGTGGGTAGACAAGTGCATTATCTCCATCATTTTGAACCACATGGAGTTTGAGACGTTGAGCGATGTCTTTAAACCCTCTGTGTAACGCACTCTTCACTTTATCCTCGCTAGATCCCGGTGGCCCCACCTTCACCATAGGGAAGTCCGTGTGGCTGCTGTGGGGAATCGTCTTTAACAACTCTGTTCCCATTGAGAATCCCAAGGGCACCACGAGTAAGATTATGGTCCTGGTCTGGGCTTTCTTCGCTGTCATCTTCCTGGCCTCCTACACAGCCAACCTGGCCGCCTTCATGATCCAGGAGCAATACATCGACACTGTGTCTGGACTGAGTGACAAAAAGGTAGGAAGCCTCTGTCATTGACAGTCCTGTGTGTGTGTTTGGAGGGGAACGTGTCATTGGACATGCTGTCATGTTTGATGTAAGGCTTAGGCAAAACACAAAGTGGTCTATTTTGGGTGTGCAAACAGTGTGTGGTACAGCTACAAGAAAAGGCAAATAGCGCACTGCTGGAGTGGCAATGTCACGCCTGTGACTTTTCACTTTCCCACAAAACATAAACCGCTTCACAGTGCAAGTGGTGAAATTGAATTACATCCCATAGTGTCTTTTGAAAGGGCATGTCTGGGAAAAGCCTGTGAAATGTAGTACACAAGTGTATTTTGTGGGCAGACAGTGATTATAATTTCCAGTATTATCTCAAGCATATTTGTCAGGCCCAAGTATGTGCTTTATGAGATCCATGTTAAACCTTCAGTGCAAGAAATGATTTGTAGAGTCTTCACTAGCAGGCACTAAGGGATTAAAGAGGCATTTGAGGAAAAGACCAAGATGTCCACCACTCATTGCGAGTCATTTACAATTCTTGCCTCATTATCCATTAACTCTGCTGAGAGGGAGAGAGCGGGAGAGGGAGAGAAACAGACTGATTTTTGACACTGAGTCCCTAGATTAATATTTGAACAGCATTCAGCATGGCTCACGCAGGGAGAGGAGAGATGATGTGCTGTTTGTCCAGCTGTGTCCAACCCCTCAGGTTAAGAGAATGTAAATGAGGTACAAGATGAAGCCATAGAGAGTGACCTTGTATCAAGTGTTTCAGAGGAGAGTGAATACAACCAGGGCTGTACGTTCTAAGGACACCAGGCCGTGATAAGGCAGTGACAGATGATCACCTGATTCCTACAGTATGTAATGGACACCTCACTTCTAAGATGTGACTGTATGCATGGATACCACAGGCATGGCGTTCAACCCACTGTGTGTGCCACGCCACATTTCTGCCCTTTGAAGTATACAGATTTCTGTTTTATTCACGCAAACATTTCTCAGTTGGAGAGACACTCTGGAGGCAGAATAATCTCATTGGTTAACTTGAATAGCTGAAGAACCACAAATTTTTAGACTGTGCATCCACTAACTGGCAAACATGAATGACAAAGACGGAATTCTGTCTGAGAGAATTCAAGTAATACAACTCTTCCCCAGTTATTGCTGGGGAAGAGTTGCTGATGAAGGCCGTGTACAGTGCATGAAAATGTTCGGTGATGAAAGCACAGAGCATAAAATGGAGAATAGTTGTGTGATCTGAATTCCTTCAGGGTAAGGTGTACCAGTATGTAACTGGGTGAGTTTTCTTAACTTCAAAGAATGAACTCTGGTCAATATGTGAATAAAAAAGATAAAGGTAGTGATGACATTCATGATGTTGGAGGGTTAGCTGGCTAGCTGACTAGCTTACTTAGATGGTAATAAGCTACTATGGCTGGTTTGAACTTGAAAGTGAGGCTTAGTACCTAACCCAGATTTTAATTACTAGCAAGAGTGTTAGCTTTCATAATAATTAGCTCCGGTGTTAGCTCTTGCCTTTTTCACTGGGACTCTTCTTAGCCAGAAAAACTGTGATTCTTTGACCCTGCCAACTTATATGAACCTATTTCAAAGCAGCCAATTTGACATGAAATAGTGGGTAAACACAGGTGTTACTAATAACATTAATTAAGGCTCTGTTCTGTTTAGGTATAGAATCTTAATTAATTTTATTAGTAACACCTGTGTTTACGCACTATTTCATGTCAAAATGACTGATGTGAGAAAGGTCTATAGGTCAACAAATGAGTTAATTTCTGCCTTTAAAACAGCTTGGCTTTTGAGAAATGTTTGAATGACTAAAACTCTCTTCTGCATCCTGCATGGTAAAAAGGTACATAGGGTTCAATTACATGTTGTCACGTTATAGTGAAGGACTTAAGCTAGTGTCAGTGTCACGTCCAAGTCTGCATCATCTTGGTGGAAACCAGTACCTACTGTAGCCAGTACAGTAAAAAGCCTTGATTGTTGGGGTTGTGAGGCACTCAGATTTTACAGTTTACCAAGCAGCAAAAATACATTCACCTCTAGAATTTGTCCTAGGCCTGATTTGAAATTACAGCAGAGGTCTTATTCATTTGCATGGAATGGCCTGAGACGACACCACCCCCTTTCTCACAGATAAAATTTAGCTCAAACTGCCTCTTTGGTGATGTATTTGCATGAGGTTAATGAAAAAGTATAATTTTGGCAGTTGTATTCCAACCCCCTCCTGCTGCCCACCTCCATGTCTAATTAAATGCATATGGTGCTGCCAAAAGCAAAAAGGAGGAAATTACAAGAACTTTTTTTTTAAAATCGGAGACAGGGGAAAGGTGAAGGACTTGCTGAACCCTCAGAAAACCATGGCCTATTCATTTCTGGTTATTGTGTGTCCTAATCACAGATTTAGGTGTGCAAATTAACAGGCCTAGGCTTTGCAAGATAACTGATGAAACAACGCTTGAGTTTAGACAGAAATCACAAGAGTGTCAAGGCGGTCAGTGTCATTACATTAAGTTTCTTAAAGGTTTTGATCTAGGCTTTACAACTACCTTGGTGCTTCTCAGTGACAGATATTGATGACCGGCTGTTACATGATCTGATTAGAATTAGATCATGTAACAGCTGTCAAAAAAAAAAAAAAGAAAAAAACGTGAAAAAATATGATTATATGCTCATGCCAATTCACAGTACAGAATGAAAGATAAAAAATATCAAAAAAAATGCTACAATTCTAATCAATTGCAGTCTTTTATGACATTTTGTGTAACAAATAACTATCTTAAATTTGCAATTTGCTCATTGCTCTTTTCTCAACAGTTTCAGAAGCCACAGGAGCAGTACCCTCCGTTCCGTTTTGGTACCGTCCCAAATGGCAGCACAGAGCGCAACATAAGGAGTAACTACCCCGAGATGCACTCCCACATGGTCAAATACAACCAGAAGGGAGTAGAGGATGCCCTTAACAGCCTCAAAACAGGGTAAGCGTCTGCCAAGGATCAGCATACCATCAAAAAAAAAAACAAAAAAAACACATAAAGCAGCATTGGGAAAAGGAGCTCCAAATAATTATGTAATTACTATCCATTTCTTTCCCCTGCTAGGAAACTGGATGCCTTTATCTATGATGCTGCTGTACTGAACTACATGGCTGGGAAAGATGAGGGCTGCAAGCTGGTGACCATTGGCAGCGGGAAAGTTTTTGCTACCACAGGTTATGGTATTGCCCTGCAGAAGGAGTCACGTTGGAAACGGCCCATCGATCTGGCTCTGCTGCAGTTTCTTGCTGATGGTAAGTTCTTCATATTACAGCAGATGATGAATATAGAACGATAAAATAATAGTAATAACACCAATACAAATGATAAACGTTATTTGTATTTCTTTCATTTTGTAATTTTTTAAATCAGAGGCTGCGAAGTGGTCATCAAATAAAAGGAAACTTCATACTTAATAATAGATAAAGTAAAATCAAGAAGGCACCCCAAGATAAATAGTTAAGCATACAGGGTAAAAACATCATTGTAAAAAATAATACTATAAAAGATATTACAAAAGAGCAAGTCTATAAAAATGAGTTTCAAGAAGTTATTTTAAAGATGATACTAAAAAGCTTGGGCACCTTTAGGGAGAAATATGCAATAGATGTAATGTAATGTAATAAGAACAATAGGTGTATGCAGCACAGTGCATAATATAACTGAGAGACCATAGACAGTGTGCTCTGATATCACACTGCGGATTGACACAGATAAACAGCAGATAAGCCACATGATTAACACTGAGATCCATGCAGTTTTAGGTGACAAAGGGTTAGACAGGGGCTGGCATACACTCAAAGAGTCAGAAAAAAAAACAAAAAAACAAAACAAAAAAAAAACAGAGCAGGATAATATTTGGATAATACTCTCTAAAGCTGTATTCGCATGGGACTAATATTACCTGGGGACCTCTAGCGATTTGTAACAACTGTGGAGACCATCAGTGATTTTGTGAAGTAGACATTCCAGTGCAAATCGCCAACTATAATTTGGTGAAGACAGAGGTCCCCCGATAATACTGATCCTGTGCAAATTGATCTCTTGGTAATGTCAGCCTTAATATTCCTTTGGTGTGCAATTGCTTCTCTTTTTTCTTTCTTCTTCTTCTTCTTCTTCTTCTTCTTCTTCTTCTTCTAGACACCTAACTCTTCCCTGTCATGCAAAATGGGAGCAGTAGTGGTATTTATAGAGGAAGGTTTTGAATGGATTTTCGATGCAAACTTTAGGTTTTGCTCAGAAAGTGAAGAACTGTAAAATCTTGACCTTTTAAAGTTGTGATCTGGGGCAACAGTGATTTCAGTGAATTTCATCATTTCATGTGAATGCAAAAGATGGGGCTCATTAAATACTGTACATGAAATCACTACTTAGTAATAGTCCCATTCAAACAGGGCTTAAGTCTGTTTTCCCCACCCACAGGTGACACACAGAAGCTGCAGACCGTCTGGCTCACAGGCATCTGCCGTAATGAAAAGAAAGAGGTGATGAGCAGCAAACTGGACATTGACAACATGGCAGGTGTTTTCTACATGCTGCTGGTAGCCATGGGCCTCAGCTTGCTGGTGTTTGCCTGGGAACATCTGCTCTACTGGAAACTACGACATTCAGTCCGCAAGTCCGAGCGCCTGGACTTCCTGCTCGCCATCAGTAGAGTAAGTCACGGCTGACTTCAGAAAAAAGCCTGTTAATGAGATCCAGAGAGTGCAAGATGATTTGTGTGTTAGTATGAATATAAGGTCATGTAGACAGATTCTTTATCATGTGAAAAAAATAGTTGTGTATCTTCATGCAATAATTAAAGGAGCATTATAAATGAGGTAATATATCATAATGCAAAAAGCAGTAGCCTAGTTTGTCATTTGCTGTTTTGCCTGAGAGAGAAGCTTTGTAACCATTATAGCTCAGGAGAATTTTACCTAAAAACTCTGCAAAATATAGAATGAGTTTTAAAGTAAGTTTGGAAAGCCAGAACTCTTAGCAGATGGGTAAATAATAGGAATAATAATCCTTTATCAACAACCCTATCAACTACCTGCAGGTATATAATGACTATGTTGTGTTATGGAGCAGTAGAAATCTTTGCCCCCTTTAAAAATGCACTTTTTAAATTAACTGTAAATTCTTGTAATTGTGAGAAGTGAAGTGTAAGGACCAAGGCTGTTCTTGTAGCATGGCATCCAAAATGCTGCAAATGTTATAATTATCACTGTTATTATCACTAGTGGTAGTAGTAGTAGTAGTAGTAGTGCTATAGAGGTAGTAACATATAATTTTAATTCTAAGTACTACACAGAATGCATTTTGCTCTCAGAAGTTGTGGCAATCTTGTAATTGTTATATAAGAGCCTTGCTACTTGAAATAATGCCCAGTTGTAAAGTCTGTAGCCTTCAAAATATAGCATCAGAGATATTGCAAATGCAATAAGTCAAATCAGTACACAACCTGAATATTTCAAGGGCAGTGAGGATAAAAATGATAATAAAATAAAATGAGTAAAAAGCAATAAAAGGACTTTATGGATACTCGCTGAAATATTGTGATGGTCGTGATCCCTGAGAAATTGAATTTAAATTGCCCCATTAACACACCTTCATCTGAGAGTGTTGACAGTGGTGAGAGGTGAGATTTAGCATTCCAAACTGATGCCTATTTGAAAGTAAAATAAAGCTGGGGGAATAAAAATATAGAAACTAATATAGCAAGTGCGTGATCAGCAACACATTGATTTACAAGACTGAGCTGTTGCAACACAATACAACATTTCAAAACACAGCAACTTGAAGATAAAAAATATGTTGAACAATAGTGAGCATAGTTCTGCAATGGCAGCTTTCTGTGTCATTGTCTTCACTTCATTTGCAAGTTAATAGAAATTTAATTTGCTCGCAGAGACTAACAACACAAGAAATACCATGGCCAAAGTCATTATCAGAGACTACAGTAAAACATAATTGAAACCTTAGGGACTTCAGTATGAAAATGTTGGGTTCATTCTAGTATCCAAAGGGACTTCTGGAGGTAATTTGCCCCTCTTGTCTCTGTGCAGGGCATCTACAGCTGCTTCAATGGAGTAGAAGAAACTGACCACAATGGCAGCATGCAGAGTCCAGATGTGACCACCAACTACACACAAGCCAATATGCTGAAGATGCTGAAGACAGCCAAGGACATAGTGTCCTCAGCCAGAGTGGAGAACTCCCTGGACAACGCCACCAAAACCATAGAGAACTGGAGCAGGCGTGGGGCCGACAATGTGCGGGCTGGCCTTCCACCCAGAGTGGTGACCACAGACATGGGTCACGGTCGCCTGCCCTACATCTCCAGCATCACGGACAACCACTCGCCCTACCCTCAGAGGGCCCTCACACCCACCTTCCCCATCCAATATGCAGACACCTCCAGCCAGTCCCTGCTGGATAAGCCTAGAGTGGTGACCCGCCCCACCCCACTCCGCTACACTCTACCCGCCCGCGGCAGTCAACACATTTTAGAGAGGACTCTGCCCATCTCAAGCCTCAGCAGTCCACACATTGCCATGAGGGACCCTAGTGTCCCCAGCACCTCTAACCCCCACCACAGCAGCAGACTGTATGTGGAAAACCAGGCCCGACACCCCACCTCCCCTTTTGTTCCATACCGGGAGTTCCAGGTGCCCGATATCTATGTGGAGCACAAAGGACCACTAAGGAGGAAGTTCAGCTACCCCCCTGATTGCATGAGCCGGAAAAAGAGGTCCCATAGCTATGTGTTTGATGCTGCAGACCCCAGAGTGAGGAATGAGTATGATGAACCTACGGCCTGTCTTGCTGAGCTGAGGGCCAACCACCTCCTGAGCAACCACGCCCCTGCTGCTGCAGCCATGGCCTGTGCTGCGGGTCACTACCCCAGTGGCAGCACCAGCTGTAACTCCTGTATGAAGTCCTACCTGGAGCCTGAAATGGATGACATACCGCTCCTGGGGAAAGACAAACTCAACCGCCGCGCCTCGTTTCTCAAAGCCACGTGGGGCAGCGATAGGATCCGGCAGGTGGATGAGACGAAGCCTTCCACATCCACATCTCACTCCACCCGTGCAGACATGCCTGACCTGTTCCCACGAGTGGTAGTGGCCAATCCAAAGCCCCACAAACTCTACGGCAGCCTGGGGAACAACCTGTCCTGCTACCCCCTGGCTGCTGAGCCTGCCTACTTGGACCCGGCCCACATGGGTTCCTACCCCTACAAGCAAAAGCTCAAGTACTCTGAGTCCACCCGGCTGCCCTCTTATAGGGAGGCCATCCTCCAGAACGCTGCCGCCCTGCGCCGCTCCTCCTCCACAGTGGTGCACAGACACTACTCCACCTACCTGAACTCTTACACAGACTTACCAGTGTATATGGGGCCGCTGACCCAGGGACCGGCCCAGTTCTACGACAGCTCCAAGGACATGTGCCACTTAATCCCGTGTACCAGCCACTGCCCAGATAATGCGGCATTCCTGCCTCGTATGAGTGACAGGCAGGTGGTTTATCAGAACAGCATGTTTGGCGCCTATGATGGCGCAGGGAAGAGGGAAGACCCAGGGTCTGGGAGCAGAGAGCGGAGGCAGGTTTTGGTGGCGCGCAGAGTCAACAGTCCCTATGTGCCAAAGCCCTGGGGCAGGGTATCCAGTCTGGAGTCTGAGGTTTGACGCCCCCCATTCCTTACTGGACCTCCAACAGGCTGTCAGACTAAACCCCTCTGAGGAGGAAGACACTGAGGGCCGCTCCCCTCAGCCTTTGGTTATAGCAAAAATTAACTCTATACCAATAGTGGACTTGAGACCGTTTACTCTCAATTATCAGTGCAATAATATCTTTGGCAGCGCAATGTAAAAGAGAGGACACTGACAAGCAAATTACTGCTGGGACTTTGTAAGCCAAACTTAATACACTATAAAAAGAAAAGGCAATGTTGAATAGTATTTAATACATTCAAATTTAACCTGATGGTTGTTATTTAAAGGATTTTTAAATGCTGTCTTGCTATGTGAGAGAAAATTCTGGGAGACAATATACTGTAGCCTCTCACTCTGATTACCAGTTAAAATATTTTTTTTTCTTTCTTTCAAAACCATTTCGGTACCTCCCATTTCAATTTAGAGATGAATTCATATGAGTATAATTTTTTTGTGATCAAACCACAGAAATGTCTTCCATGACTTTTGTAAGTCCAGGACCTTGGATGTGCTGTGTGTCTGAGGCTTTCTGCTCCAGTGGTCACTAATCTAATTTGACTGAGAATTTAAAAAGGGAAAAGGATAAAAGTATCATGTGTATTTCCATTGTTACACTACCCTTTAATAAAGAACAAGGCCACCTCAAGGGCCTTTTGGAATCATCTTCTCTGTCCTATAATCTCACTGTGTACATAAAACAAATACTGCCAGAGCATACAGTGACATCTTCTGTTAACATACAGTACATGGTTAAGTGTTATATACATATTCAGTCAATTCTAGTGCAAGTCGCCTCGGGTGTTTTTTTTGGCAGGTTTTTTTTGTACGTGTGAGACATTGCTGCTTGAAACCTGAACTTCTTGGCCTGTTGATGGTGCTGGGATAGGCCAGTCCGTTTTATTTTATGGATACTGGATATCAGTGTAAAAATACATCATTCCCCAAAGGTTCATCAGATCTGACCCAGTCTTTGAGATATTGAGCAGGAAGCTTAGGGCCTTGTTGGCCTGATGGTGTTGCTGTGGTGGCCAGTCAGGTTGATATTCAAAATGCCAGACTCCAGTGTCAAAATCCATCATTCCCCAAAATTTTACTCAAAACAGGCCAGCAGAGGCTGAGAGAACGTACAACTGAAGAACAGACAGGACCCGATCCATAGTCCCTTCCCCGGTCTTTGATTGTGGAGGACAAAAACAAGCAGATGATATGCACGGATTTTTCAGTGTGCTTTCATTTTGTCGCTGCTTCCATAAGATAAATGTCTGTACCAAGTTTGATGGCTATGAACCAAATTCATCTCTTTTGCTTTGAGAATCACCAGGTACTAAGTCACACATTCAAACAGAGAAGCCTCGAACTCCCCTGCCGCTGCAGCCATCCTTCCCGTTGTGCTTGTGCTATTACCTGCGACGGCACTTGATTCCGCATCTCTTTCTGCCATTCAGCTCACACACTCAACTTTTAAGGACAGCGTTTATCACCGCCCATAACCACCCCGATTTACTCACACATGAATGAGAAAGGACGACTGTACCACAGCCACAGCTGCGATAATGTTACCAATGATGCATGTAGGTGCAGACCTAACCTCAGCCTCTGACTTATGCAGCCTCTGTCGCTCCTGCCTGAGGCGTGCCTGTGTGCGTTTTCAGGTTGGCGGAGAGACAAACCAGGATATTATGGTGCAACGGTGAGGCGTTTATGTATTCCTCGCTCCTCTCCAGAACAACAGAATTGATGGGAGGGCTGGCTGATTGCAGTGTGGATGATAAATGATTCTACACATGCAGATAAAATATCACCAGCAAGTGACTTCGTCCAAAAGATCCAGAGCTATGTGCGCGTGTGATGCAGACACACACACAAACACACACACACACACACACACACACACACACACACACACACACACGGCGCCCTGTAGTGGTACTGGACTGCATGCTGCTGGAAAAATTAGGGCCATTTAAAATCACAGACATATTTGGTGCTCTCTGGGGCTCTTAGCACCATGATAGAAAATGGATACTATTAAAGATGATTACTTTTCCTACATTAACACCCAGGTTACGGCTTTTCCCACCGATGGCATACAATATCTTGCTGCAAAATCCATAGTATTCACAAGACCCTGAAGTACAAAAAGCGGGGCCATAATTTTGTGCAAGACAGTTATATAATAGCACTGCAGCTGACATCACTGATTGAAGATTGAAGAAAAGATTAATTTACTTGGAGCTCTCTCTCCCTGCACAATCAATAAAACTAGATAACATTACAGGTATTGTGCCAAAATTTGCATCCCTTAGAAAATGTGTTGCCCTGGCGGTGTGTGTGTGTGTCCTCCTGTTGTCCTCAGGGTGTTTTGTTTTTCCACTCCACAACAAAATAATCACAGGGAAATGTGCTTAATAAATGACAAGTAGAGTAATTTATAGCCTTGTATAATCAATGCACGTTTATGGTTTGAAAATAGTTTTAAAATGTTTTTTAAAACCTAGCACTAGCATAAACAGCATACAAATATTTAAAGGTACCCAGCGTAGTTTGTGAGCACTAGTGGAGCTACTGTGCACACTAGAAAAGTGAGCTCCCCTTTTGATTACATAATGTACTTTCAGCACGACTCATTACACACACCAATTCAAACAATGCAACTTTCAAAATATTCCTAATAAGGCTCTGCAAATGTCTTTTATTAGGCCTCAAGGACACACACACACAATGAGGTGAGAAATGCTGAATATAAACAAAAACAAATGTGTTAACAAGGAAAACATTGGGCACCTTTAAATGATTTTGTTCTTTTCTTTACAATGTGTGAAACTGAGGTGTGGAAACACATTTATTAGGGGAAACGAAGTTTGGCAGGACACCTGTTCAAACTAGCCACAGATCTCTCCTACGCTGACTCAAGTCCTCCATCGATTTCCTTTAATGTTTCCTGGGATGCTACACAGCTAGGACGCTGTTTCTAGAACTGTAGCAGGCTTTACTGTGTATCCAAAACTAGACAAAAAAAAAATCTCTGTTTTTGACATTACAGTTTAAGGCTTTTCTAGATTAAATGGTTTGTGGAATTTTTTTTTTTTTAGCTTACAGCACATGCCACTCGAAGCCTTTCACTGATATCACTGAGTGATGAGTGCTTTTCACCAAGGCCAAATACCATTGAAATGTGAATCCTAATTGGACAAAGAGAGATTAATGCCCCAAGCACTTAATAAGTGTGAGAACTGCTTCCAGGCTGAATAAACTAATTTCTACAACCCTAGAATGAACCTTTGTAGTCAATTATATGAACTTTTTCACCATGCTCACTGGCCAGACCGATCATTTTTCATTTCAGACTGTAATTAATGCCTAATTCTGTGATCCGCGTGCTTTGTAACGTGACAAATTCATTCCCTCTCACTCCTCCTTGAAACGTTGGAATTCACAAGAGGTAGGCACACAAAGACAAGGCAATTCACTTCTCACCACTACCACATAAATACTGGACCAGATTATATCTAACCTCGGGGAATAATTTATGAATATAATTTCACTCTTGATTCCCTCAGCACAGTGATATGTATTTCACTGTGCTCTCCAGTTTGCATGGAAAAAAAAGAGATTATCCTAGAAGTACTCCTGAACTCCTGATGTGCAGCTGTAGTTGGAGAGAAGTAAAAGTCGTCTGCGAGCGCCTCAGGCAGTCACTTTAGAGGGCGTTCAGAAAGATGCCTGCTACAGCTTCTCATAAATGAAGCGCTCTCGCTTTCAAGAGCTGCTGCCACATTCAGCAGCACGTTGGAAGTGGATTCGTTCTTGTCTTTTTCATGAGCCAGGACAAACATTAAACAAAACGCAGGACAGGAGTGACAAAATGTTGGCGGGGGCTTCTCCAAATCTACGGTAAATATTGGCTGATTGATTTTTCTGTGCACTGGTGAGTTTGAACCCTCTCTCAGCCTTTTCCACTGTTGTCCATCAACTGGCTCTAACGATGCTTCAGCCAGTGTCCTCGCTCTGTTTTCCTTTACCTTTGAGTGAGTTTCATCATGCAAATTACCTTCCAGCTCCAGAGTGAGACCCTTCGATGATGTCTGATTGACCCGCAGACAGCGTGTTAGCGATGTGTTTAATTGAACCACCTGGATTGGCTGCAACTGGCGGACATCCAGGCTTCACACATGCAGGCACATTCACGCACACACACACACAGTAGCTGACCTGTGAAGCCCGCTCTCATTAGCTCAGCCTTGATATGTGGACCCAAGCTGACCACCTGAGCAGGTTTCTACAGAGACCAAGCCCTGCTGTGTTTGTCTGATGAATCCTTGAACTCCCCTTCCCACTGCAGGGCTGACAGGTCTGTGGATGGAAAGCCACGGGGGGTGGACAAAATAATGGAAACACCACATGAAAAGGGACTTTGAAGAAACTAAATCGCAATTACAAAGGCAGGAACACAGACAAGTTATATTAAGTTGAATGCCAATTAGTGTGTGTCAGCTTTCAAAATGGTCTCCACCTCGGGGTGCTGCGATGGCTCACTGTGTAGAGCACACACCACATACTATTACTGTGGCAGTGCAGTAATAATACCCATGCCCTTTGCTGCATGTCATCCCCTCTCTCTCCACCGTCTGTCTTTTCTATCTACACTGTCGCTTTCAAATAAAGCAGAAATGCCAAAAAAAAAAAGGATTCCACCTTTATAAGTAAGCTTTCAAAGCAGCATGATGCAACTTACAGAGAACCAAGGAGGCTATATAGTTGGTGCCTGAGTTTAAGATGCATCAGTCAAACACATCAGAGACGCTGCATCACCAAAGAGGAACAGAGGCCACAAGTTGAAGTTTACTGACAGCAATAGATGGATAACAGGCAAGATTAATAGGATAGCTGCTAAACACCAGAAAACCAAACAAAACAAAAAAGAAATCATCTCCAAAATCATCAAAATAAAAAAAATATGCAGTGTATAAATCATAGAATTGAGTCAACACATCTGAGTGTCCCAGTGCTCTACTGCTATTATTTCACATCATCATGTTTTTATTCATCATGATGGAATTCATCTTTCAGGCACTGTAAATAATGTGTGACTGGAAGAGTTGTGTTTGTGAATAAATAAAGAGTTAAATGTCCGTGTGAGGTATTAAAGCAGTCATGTCGATGTAGTGTTGATGGATGGACTGCATCCATTTCATCAAGCTATGCGGTAGTTTCTAATTGTATAGAGCCCTAGGGAGGAGGGGGGTGCTGGGCTGGTGGACGTGAGGCAGATACAGACACGGGAGCAGGAGGTTGACATGAGGTCAGGAGGGACAGGACAGTAGGCCAACAGGGGTGTGCACCATCAAGTTAAGGGAGATTGGTATGGATTTGAACCGGCGGTGTTGACCCCCAACAAACACAGGGACAATTTTGACTGATGTTGCCAATTCTGATGCACAGAATTGTTCACCAGAGGAAAAAAGGTCAATACTTAAATCTATATCTGATCATTTTTCAAAACTGTCTGACAATTTGCAAAGCATTTCTGACAAATTGGCTCCAACCCGGCTTTTTTTCTACAGCAATTTTTCATCTAATACTTGCGGGACACTAACATTTATTATTTATTTATTTATTTGCCTTACAACCCCTAAGGCTAATACTGACAGGTGCTTTTATTGGACAGAGGTTGGCCACAGGCAGAAAGGCATCAGGCATTATTGGGCATTACCAGGCTTTGAAGGGCATTAACACGCTTTAGGGGTGGTGAGATCTGAACTGCAGCCAGGTTTTGGTCCAAATGATTGGGGAAAGTGGCATAGCGCACATACAATAGCAGCAGACACCTGTGTATCCTTACTAACAAATCTCCCAATTCACCAAGGCTTTGAGATATCGGAAAGACTCAAAAAAAAAAAAAAAGAAATAAATAAATAAAAATAAATTCCTCAA
>OMKZ01013976.1:52184-63315 GCA_900302535.1 Neoniphon sammara
ATAAAAAAAATATTGCCAGTGATAATGAAGCATTGTACACACACACAGAAAAAAAATGCAAATGAAACCAAAACCAAAGTAAATAAAATTAAACCAAAACCAAAGTAAATAAAAACAAAGTATTGTCAATAAAAGTGAATTGCTGAAAAAAACAAATAAAATAAAAAAAAAAAATAAATAAATAAATAAATAAATAAATAAAAATAAATTCCTCAACCCCGCCAGTCCCATCAGTGGGTTTGTCATTCCAAATGCATGCTGCATGGCCGAGCTTTGTTCAAACCCACAGAACTTTATTTGAAATTCTAGTCACAAGGTTTCCAAAGATACCAAATTATGTCCTGCTGAATTACAGGGAAATGTGTATAAAACGATGCACAGCATGATAGATATTTTCTATTTGATCTAATGCTGCAGCCATGAAACAATGGCATCTTGGCTTTGATTATTTCACTCAGTAAGTGTGATGTAGCTTCAGTGAAGCACTGTAACCAGCAGATACAGAATATGGATGTGACATTATTTATCTAACTTTGAAGCTACTAAAAGGAAATTTTTAATGAAAATCATAGTTCCTTTGATTATTAAATAATCAAAGATCAAAATAAAAAATAAAGCTTTGCAAGGCAATGGTGATGCTACATGTCAGTTTTGTGAACAGGTGAACAGGTGAAAAAATGGTAAATATGTGTTATTTTTTAATAATTTGTGTTATGCGTCTTGCATTAAATCAAATAGATGAACTAACAACATGAGAGTACTCCAGAGTAAGTGAATGAAAGGAAGCTGTAGTAGATTGAGCCATAAGCGGGTGAGACTAGCTGGGATTCGCCCCCCTCGTGGTTCCAGCCTCTGAGCGCTCAGCTGGTCCCCCTGGCCCAGAAGGCATCAGCGTTACTTTATATTTGTGCGCAGATGCCCTGACATCTGGGCCCAGGGTTAGCAAGGACCCATCGGCGTGAGCTGGCACTGAGCTAACGGCAGGCTATTGGGGCAAGCGGTACACAGGGCCAGGAGTCCTCGCTGGAGCAGATTGGTGGCCATGATGGAGCGTGATTTCCATCATCCATTATCCAAGGCCTGCAGATAGGTCAGGGTCCCGCGGGGGCCTTCCTCTGAGCCGCACTCCCTGAAAAGGACGATACAGGTCTGTGGACCACATGTGAGGCTGGAAGGTGCCAGGACAGCAGGGGAATGAGATGTAATGCAAAGGGGAGGAGTGGTGGTAATGTTGGTGGTGATAATGATGATGATTTTTACCCCACTGGCAGGCGAGGCCTAAGGACGGCTGTGTTCAAAGTGTCTGTTGAACACTTTATTCCAAAGCAGCATATCATGAAATCTATTGGATGGATTCCCATGAAATTTGGCAAGCACACTCATGCTCCTCAGATGATTAAGTCTGTCAAGTTTGGTCACCTCATGTCTTTTCCTCTATCGCCACCTTTAGGCCAAAATGTCAACTTTGCACACAAGATATCACAAAATGTAATTAGTGGATTAACATGATATTTGGTGAATGCATTCACGCTCCCCAAAGGAAGATTTCTCTTGATTGTGGTGATCCCATAGCCTTTCTTCTAGTGCCATGCTCAGTCCAAACATTTGACTTGTACACAACGTATGTCTAAATGTAGTGGACATATTGCTAAGTAATTTGCTGAACGTACTCGTGCTTCCATGCCCTATCAGATTTGGTGCCATCATCACCTTTCCTGTAGCAGCATTCTTAAACTAAATGTCAAATATGCTACCTCAGAATCTATTGGGTGGCTTGCCATGAAATTTGGTGAACACATCCATGCTCCCCACAGGATGAACACTCTCAATTTTAGTGACCTCTTGACCTTTCCTTTAGTGCCACTATGTGGCCGAAACTTTTGCTTTTTGGTGAGTGCATTCATGCTCTGCAATGGAAGATTCCTCCTGATTTTGATGGCCCCATTACCTTTCCTCTAGCACTACCCTTAGGTCAAAATGTCTAATGCTACCCAGAGGATAAACCATGTCAGCTTTGGTGACCTTGTGACCTTTCCTGTTGCACCACCCTCAGGTCAAAATGTACAAAACCCATTTTCCCACTTGGGCCTGTGCTTGGGCTGCATTTTTTTCAAATATTATTATTATTTTTAAATCTTGTAACCCTTTACCCTTTTTTCACCTTTTAACCTTTATTCATCCAGGGAAAGTCAACTCAGAACTGTACTGTTTTTCACCAATGCTTCACATTCATATAGTTACCCACCTGGGAGTTGCTCAGTACTGGCAGTTCCTATATTCTATTCAGTAATGCTTGTTCCCAGTGCTTGAAATGTGCATAATGTAAACCTGAGCTCTACTTTTGGTGCTGCTGTATCACTGTTATGCTCAGAAATTTTTTTATGCTGAACTTCTCACAGTCCTCCACACATTTTCTGCACTTTCCCAGAATTTTATGAATAAAGAGCATCACCATGCCAGGGCACCTGAACTCATGACCTTCAGTTCACAAGGCCACTTTAACCCCTTGGCAACTGATGTTAATTTTGGTGAGGATGATACATTTGCCATCAGCTTGACCATGCAAAATAAATGACTGCAACTCTTCCCGTTTTGTTGCTGTGAAAGCTGAGCAGAGAGAAGAGGACAGATGTGATTTTAAGTGCAACCATCTGAATGTTTTACAATTCAGCCCCACCTCACTATCTAGCTAGCTCTTTTGTCATGTCAGCTTTACATTCTGCATTTTATAAAATATACATGCAGCATGTATACAATATTCATAGACAAAAATATATAATATGCTTGTATACTTACAAAATGATATAAAATGTCTTATCCTCACAGCACTCATGCAATCCTCGCTCTGTCTCTGTTGGAATGGGGAGTGACCTTGTGACTTGATGAGTATTTTTTCTCCACTGAAGTGGCATGCCATTAATTAAGCCACACTTGGATCGATTAACCCAAAAGGCAGTGTTTTGAGACCATTTTGGAACACGATTGATTTCATGACCTCCATCGGATCTCCTCCCTCCTCCTTTAAGCCACGCTCATGTCATGTCGTTTATCTGTGATGCGGAACACTAAACACTGAGTGCACATTCAAAATAATAGACTGGCCAGCAGGGTCCTGCAAAAACATTGCACTCTCAATTTGTTTGCAATAGACAGTTACATTATATTCTGTTGTGTGTTTTATACCTTAGGACCAAGCCAGACCACTGAGCATATAATGTGAAAAAATGGAAAAATTAACCATTTTTTCCATCATGTCCTAAAAAGCTGTTTTAGAAATACATGTGTTCTGATAGCATGCACAAGCTCTCTCTCTCTCTCTCTCTCTCTCTCTCTCTCTCTCTCTCTCTCACACACACACACACACACACACACACACACACGTGCATGAACACTGACTGGCTGGCAGTCCTACAGCCCTCCTGAGCCTTGCGTTCATCCATAGAGGAGCTCCATAACTAAATTCTCGTTACATCCACACTTTGAATAAATTGCCTCACACTCCATAAATTTTCCCGGTGCTGAGAGTCACTTTGAGAATAGAGCTTGGAATGCTATTGGCTAGGATGATAAAGGGATAAGGACAGGGGAGGTGGGCAGAGAGTGAGGATGAGCAGAAGGGCAACATAGATTTCAACATTTACAGAAAAAAAAGTGAAAAACACTCTGGCTGAAAAATAGGTACACTTTGAGTGTCTACCCAGGAGAGTCATATACTTTGCAAAATGAAATCAGTAAACCTGCAACTTCATTAAATTTCACAGACCCGAACAAATAAATCAGTTTTGAAAATTGAACCATTACAGTTGGGATACTGTACTGTAATACTGGAATAAAACATCTGTGTTACTACTGCAGCTGGATTACAGTGTGGTTTGCCTAATATGGATTTCTGAAGGCCAGTGCCACTACTGATATTTTTGGATCATATTGGCAAGTAGGTGATGGTTTGTGCCATTAGTCAATATCTCCTAAATTTGATTGTGAATTGTGAAATTTAGAGACCAAATATGTCTCAAATTGACCATTGTAATATTTAAAAGCCTATTATGCCTACATTTCACCAATGTTAAATTTGCTAAAAAGTTAAAGATGCTGCTAAAAATTATCTTTAAAAAAATCCAGCACTTCCCACTTGTCAGAAAAACATTTAGATCCCCATGGGACACTGAAACCAAGCTTGACAATAATGAAACACTGATTGTACTTGTTTGGAATCTGATCAAAATGTTAGAGTCAATTCAGATTAGAGGTTTCTCATAAACAGCCAGTGTAGTATTGATGCAATATAATAAATATGTAATCAATCAAACTGCATCATATCAATCCCATTAGATGGATGGCACTTGCTGGACCAGATTATTTTCAATAAAAGGTAAATATCGACATGTCAGTTTGTGTTAGTGTGTTAGTTTGTATTAATTTATGTACAGTATATTAAAAACCCTTCAGATTGATGGTGATTTTTTTATTGATGATGCTGATTTGTTCTGATTGTCATATTTTGAAAGCTCCTCTGATGGAGAGTTGGACTCACAGTCAGTGATGAGGAGGTTGAACTTCCCTGCATGCAACACCCACTTTTTCAATCACACAATCATAGCTCATGTTTGGTAATATTACTCTTCTGATGCCCGGACCGTACAGCAGCTGCCACATTTGTTAGTAATAAAATTCATTACTTCTTAAAATGACAGATCAAATCCCTCCTTGAGGAGTAAAATTAGACCAATATATCAGAGCAACACTGGGCTTTTAAGACATATCAAACATTAGCCAGATGAGTTGGTCCCTTTTGTTTTTCATTTAATTGTCTTGTCTCATTAATTAATCCCTCATTTATTGTTTTCACAGGATAGTTTTAGTTTACCTTGTTGGTTTAAATGCTGTGTCAGGTGCTTTTCCACCCTGATAAGGGTATAATTCTAGGATGAAACAATGAATAATTCTCCTTTATTTATATTTTTTTCATAAAATTGTCATAGTTATTAAACATTAGCCCAAAATATCAGCTATAGGCTAAAAATATCAGCTTTCAAAAATCCATAACAGGCTAAACAAAGCCAGGAAAATACTGGAATTATATTCTGCCCTAAACCTTCAAATCCAAAGGAATAATGACTCTGGACCACTTCAGGTCATTTTAATAGCATCAGTGCATAGTAATTAATCACATACACCCACACATACTTTGTCACTTCAAAGCCCAATTTTATTAATTTTCATATCATCAGAATTAGTCAGCAGTGTCTCATGAAGCTCAAAACAATTTTTGTTCTTATTTTCTTATATGAACTGAATGTTAATGTTAATTTATAGGATGACGACATTTCATGAAATGCCTCGAATCCGATTCAGAGCTGACGACAGATTTTCAAAAATGAATAAAGGTTGTTTTTCAACTTTCCTGAAAAGTCAACTTTCACTATAAGCTGTTTTTTATTTGACAGCAGCAATATCTATCAGAGGTAACGGAGAGATGAGTGATTATTCTAATACAATATCCGAGCCAAGCTCTGTCCACTGTCTTAGCAGCTTTTCAGACGGTGCTTTTTAATAAGATATTTGAATGTCATCGTAAAGGTCTAGGGCCACTCATATGTATGGCATCTGCATCATAATTTGCACAGGTCACCATAAGGTTTCCATTGGATTTGCCACTGGATTGGATCTGCATGAGCTAATGATTTGCACAGGTAACCAGGAGGTCTCAGCGCTCCAGAGAATAATAATTCAAGTCCAGCTCGTGACTGGAGCTGCAGCTGAATCAGTGCAAACCACCGAGATCCACTCCATGAATTTAAGAAACTCACAAGGAGGCATTACAATATTGATGCCATTGCGCATTACAGTGTGGCATCATCAGGCTGTCAGGCCAGTTTAAGCTTAGTGCATGAGTGTTTTCTGCAGCTCTGGAGGCTGCCTGCCACATGGAGTGCCAGATAATGTTCTTATGTGAACCCAGCGTCTGGACCCACCAACTGTTTAAGGACCTGAACCCTGCTGAGGGATGCCAGAGTAATAAAGCCCCTGCAATACTGTAGATATGCCTACAGCTGTGACTGCTGAAGCTGAAGGGTTAGCTCTGGGTTTGCAGATCTGTCAGGCTAATAGATGGTTGATTTATTACATATTGATTGCAGAACTGTCTATGTGGGAACACATTCACTTAAAATGATTCTACGGTGACATTTTGATATAAAGCCACACAAGTATGCATGAATATACAATATTAGTATTCACATCATATGTTTCAGAGTTTAAAGTCCATAAAGCAATGATTCAGCAGCAACTCTCTTCATCAGGGTCAGTGCAACAATGTCTAATTGTAAAACTGCGGTGCACTAACAGAAGCCGCATCACTCAAGGTACGTCCATAAAGTATCAATGGGAAACTTTTTTAAAATGACAGTTTATGTAATTTATAAAGTATGGTAATGGCACACTATATAATAACACAACATTTGAAAACAATACAAGAACATTTCTCCAAGATGGTCTAAAAAATAGATAAAGCCAAAGACCAATAAGATCACAAAGATAGGATACAGGAAACTTTCACATAGTTGGCATCAAATATTGACAATAATACAATTAAAAACAATGTATTATTGAACAGCATGGCCATCTCTGAGGAGCTATCTCTCCGTGTAATTCTACCGAGTCAATACTTAATAAGCTCAAAGAACACTAACAACACACATTAGATGACATACGAAAACTTTCATATAGTTTATGAGTTGGACATAGTAACATCACTAATGTAGTAATGCATCTATAGGGTATCATCCTGAAAAAATAAACATGCAGTCAAACCATAGCTGTAGCAACAGGCTTACCGCTTCTCCTCGTTAATCCCCCCTGCACTGCATGCCTTTGGATGTGGCCAGTGCAAGGGCAATGGGAGCGCAGTAATGGGGTCCTCCTTTCCCCCTCGATTTCATTTTGCATGCCTATGAGAGAGACATGAAGGGAGGACAGGCCAAATCATTACGGAGAGCTATTCCCTTCCTGGTAATGAGAATGTGCCGGAGCCAAGGTTAAGTAAAAACAAGAGAATTCTGTCTCCCCATCACTCATTCGCCTTTTCAGAGTTCATTTGCAAGACCGTTGTTGAGACCGTGTTTGCATGCATGCTGGGAAGCCGGTGGGTAATCAAGGTAAAATCAATAGGAGCTTAATGTTCCCCCACCGAAACCCCAATGTCAACATGTTTGTCCATTTAACCTCATCATCTCTGCTACAGCTAACATTTTTCTGAGTCTAATGATCATGGGGCTTTTTATCATTCGAGGGGACCGAAAAGATATAAAGTACCATCTCCATCTGGAAAGGGATGAAAACCCACATTATCAGTTATCAATCAGCTGCTGCTTATATTGTGTATCAACATCATAAAGTACCTCAAACATCCCAAAACCATCCTCAAGGCCAGGAAATGTAGTTACAGTAGCACTATCATAAAGCACATCCTCAGCTGCCTCTCCCCCCTCTATCTCCAGACAACGCTATCCATCAGCTTTGGTTGATCCATGAATTGTTTTCTGCTCTGTAGTTAATGAGCCTGTAGTCTGGCAACAAGGAATCGACTCATCCTCATACGCTCCTATGGATTTCACCATCACAGACATTACAGATGGTTGACTCCTGATCATTTTTGTTATTGATTTTCTCCACAAGGCCAAATGCGGCCCAGTGTCACATCGGGAGAAATGACCACATAAATCTGCTATGATGCGTTCGGCGCGCAGGAGGTTCCACTCTACAAAGTTAGCTCAGTCTGCATCACGGACGCGGCTGAACGGTCAGGAGAGCACGGGGCATCCTAACAGTTTCAGGTGAGAAGAAGAGAAAAGAGAAGTACTTCACTTTGGCACTGCGGTGCATCAAACCGCAGTTGCTTCTTTGACATCGAAT
This sequence comes from Neoniphon sammara, assembly GCA_900302535.1. Lineage (NCBI taxonomy): Eukaryota > Metazoa > Chordata > Actinopteri > Holocentriformes > Holocentridae > Neoniphon > Neoniphon sammara. The sequence continues at coordinate 60,099 of OMKZ01013976.1, forward strand.
CCAAACAGGTACGCTTGGTCGTTCCTCGCACATAATGTAATTGTCACTGCGGTAGAGGAGGAGAAAGTTGAAGGGCGTGGATGGAAGCCAGTGTTGCGTAACCTCTGTCAAAGACTCTGCAGTGCCTCTGCGTGTCGCCTAAGACAGACGTAAGACTGCTGATGAGGCAAGATAGCAGCTAAACCTTCCTCCGTGAGGTACGAGGGTTTTTTTTTCTTTCTTTCTTTTTTTTTTTTTAAGCGGTGAATTACCTCCCTCCAGGATGCCACTCTACAGAGTCCTGGTATGCAGTGAAGTAGCTCTTCACAAGGCTCCCAGAAAGCCCTTGAAAATAAATGGCTGCCTAATTAAGAAGCACTTGAGTCTTGAGACCCATTCCCTCCCACAGAGAGCGCCTTTGTAAAAACGCAGACGTTCACCTGCAAGATGGGGCCCACACTCTTCTAAAGGACAAACATTAATCTCCTCTTCTGCCAGTTGTAGGGGGAACACAAGAAAATCTCATTATTTGTGTTGTAGGATCAACTTTTTTTTTTTTTTTTTTTTTTTTAACTGCCACACTGCTCCTCATCCATTCAATTGGAGGGCAAGGATGGGCAAATAAAAAGCAGGAGAGTGGAGAGATTGTGGGAGGAGAAGAGGAAGAGAGAGATGGCGAGTTTGTGAGAAAGAAAGGGAGAGGGAGATTACTGGGTGGGTTTACGGTGCCCTGGCCACTCTTCTGTGTAGTGGAAATTTCCCAGAAGGAAATCAGCGAGAAAGTCGAAACCATTTACGTGTTCAGTCCTCCCTATTGCAAGGAAATTATCCTGTACGAACCCCCCACATCTCTGGGAGCTGTGCTACCTTGACCTTCACAATGCTCCACCTGTGTTGTAAAGCCTCTCAATTTGCTTTCTCTATCAGCCCATTTCAGCTGGATATAAAAGCGGAGCGAGTGTGAGCATCAGAGAATGACATGCACTATTAAGAATGGCCATATCCATGCCTTTCCAGAGAAAAACAAGCAGAGAGAACAGGAGAACAGCATCCAGTTACTGTGCTGTAAAATTACCACGCACTGGCTGCAGTTAAATTACATCTGAGGAGCTAATGGATCCATGACAAATTTATATGATATCAATGGGAGTGATATTTGGAGAGAAAAAATGCATCCTAGGGCCTTGTCCTTGGGAAAGGGAGTAAACCAAATAGTAATTTGCAACATTTCATCACGAAAGAACTCCTGAAAATCACAGAAAATTTTGCACAATGAGCATGATGTCTTCAGAATGCAAATAATGTGAATGAAAAGTGAGTAAAAATTTGTTTTCCTATGACAAAAGGATTACATTACTGAGGAATGACTAGAACCACAAAGTAGTTTGACACTAAGTGACGGGTATTTTTGGGCGAGTGAAGTGTGTGTGTGTGTGTGTGTGTGTGTGTGTGTGTGTGTGTGTGTGTATGTGTATGAAAAAGCTAGTGTGGTTTAATGTGGATGGAGCACCAAAGCGGTATTTTTCAAAATTTCCCAGCTTAGCGTGGACATGACCTAAGCTCAACTCCAAACTTAACCAAAGTTGTTTTACTTTTGTAAGCCTACCCATTAGATAAAATTTTCATGTGACACAAAGACGTTTTCAATTTATTGTCACATAATCCAATTTGTGATGGAGGGATTAAGTGCTCACCTAATTTGTGTCCTGAACACATACAGTAATTTACATTCCAGTCTGTGTTGTTCTGAATATCTATGGGTGGATTTTCTCCTCTAAGTGGAACTTTTCATTTTTATTTATTTATTTATTTATTTATTTAATTCAACAGATGCACACTGGCTTTGGTCTTAACCTTATTTTTTCCAACATGTCATTTTGGATTTCTCTTAGCTGCGACTTATGAAATGCCTCACACTAGCAACAGGTATCAAAAAGCCTTAGCTTATCTACAACTGCAGGAGAATCATGTATAGGAGTACCCCAACACTTAAAATAGACAACTGAAACTAATGGGTTTGACTAACACTGTGCCACAGTAGTCATTGAGTAGAAAGAGATAGAGAGAGCAAGCTATTCCAGTCACTGTTCCCATTTCCCTCGGAGAGTGCTTAACAGATAGATAAGGCAAAGGCAAAACAGTGCAGACAGCTCAATGAGCAAAACACTAAGAGCTCCACACCGATTTCCCTCTACAGAATGAGTTTGGAGATGGAGAGAGAAAGGCAGAGGGAAAGGCGGTGGTGCGGTCCTTTTATCAGGGAATAGAGAAAAGGCTTTTAATCTCCATCTTGTGAGGCGGACACCCTAATAGATCCCTCATGTGAAATAGCAAGACAGGAGGGAACAAGCCTCGCTGGGGTTTGCTGTGTGACAATAACAAGAACTGAGTGTGTTCCTTTTCCCTCTGCCACTTTTGCCCTCTGCTGTGTACCTGCAGTCCCACAGGGCTCAAACGCTATACAAATTTGTTCCCTCTTTGCTTGGCCTCTTGACTCTTTCCCTCTAACTCAAGGTTTTTTTTTTTTTTGTTTCCTTTTTTTTTTAAGAGTATATGGAAACATTTCAAAGTCGACAGCTAAGGTTAAAGCTTCCCATCACAGCACAGACATCAATGTCAAACACGGGGTTCTTCCACAAATGCAAGAAAATAACTGACAACTCAAGAAACCTGGTTTCAAGAAACTTGAACCTGATATCATACTAATTTTGATTCTTTTTTTTTTTTTCTTTTATAGAGCAGAGTGTGTACCACCTCAGCCTGTCGACAGCTGCGTGCTCAGCTGGGATGCCAACATGGCAGCTGTAGCCCGGTGCTCCTGATCGCTCCTCCCCAGTCCCTGACCCCCCACACCCTGCAGCACCCAAACTCCCTGCTGGGGCGCCACCATCGAACACAAACACTTAATTAGAATGGATGGACATGACTGGTAAACGCCATGCCGTCATCTGTCAAAACTCCCCAGGTGTGTGACAAGCACAGTGGAAATAATTGCCTTCCGTTTCAATGACAAAACATTTAGAGTCACTGAAAATTGTCGAGGTGGCAGAGATGGGTGCCAGGTGCCAGCCTGTGACACAGGTGGTCCGTTCTTTTGCTTAAATATACCTAAGTAGAAGTTAAAGAGCTGGGGTAAAAATCAAATGAGGTATGAGTGAAAAGCTGTATATACACAAAGTAAACATGAATGAGTTACTAAAAAAACAAAACAAAAAGGAGATATGTCTTCATATAATCT
>OMKZ01013981.1:2948-16246 GCA_900302535.1 Neoniphon sammara
AAAAAAAAAAAAAAGAGGAATAAAAAAAAAAAAAAAAAAAAAAAAAAAAAAAAAAAAAAAAAAAAAGTGGAGATAAGTCAAACCATTACATTATTGGGCTCTGTTGGGCCAACAGTGAATAAAAACATTCAATATCCAAAGCAAAAGCTCTCCCTTCTGACTGTGTTCTATCAACACTGACCACTCCCTAGTCTTAGAAGGACTCCCCTTTGTCTGTTTGATTTCCTCATTTTCACTGAGTAACCAGTTCCGCTAAAGAGTCCACTTCTGTCTAGATGGCGTCAGCAGTGCCTGCAGAGTTCCTGGTATATGAGGAGTCTTGTTGTTGGAGGCACAGTGCCAGGCATGATGAGGGAGCTGACTGGATTTGCCTGGGATCTGACTACAAGGAATGCCAGTCTGCAGACGGTGAACTGGCACAGACAGCACCAGCCATGCTAATTGAAGCCCCGTGGCTATTTCCACACAGTCCCCTTTCCCTCCGCTCTGCTCCTCTTAAAGAGAATAATCCAAAGTTAAACAAAGGGGGAGTCCCAAAAGGGCTTTTGCTACTTTTATCCCCATTCTTCCATTACAGCTAGCACAGGGATTGGAGACATCGTTTTATTTCTAAACTGATTTTTACAGCCATTGACAAATTGACATGGAGTGAAAGCAAAACAAATTTTTAGCAGTGTTTTCAAGATGAAATAGGTTGGGTTGTGTGGGCAGCAATTTGTATGGATACTCAAAATACAAAATTTTGGTTAGTTAGTTCATATCTACATCACTCATACATGAGGAAAAAAATACTATGATTACCTATGCCATTCAGAGTGAAGGCAGAATCGATGCCATCTGGGATGCCATTCCAGGAATCAGCAATAAGCTTGGGAAAGCCAGGGTCCATTTTCTTCTTATCTTCATTGTACCTAAAAACAAATCACAACCAAATTGGATTTGTATAATGCTTTAATGAGCACCCCACAGCTCCCTCTGTTCCTTACACACACATGCTATGCTCTCCATTGGAGCTGAAAGAGTTACACACAGTCAGCAACACTGCGTATCCCCACATTGTGTAAGAGCTGTGGGAGTTGCTGTGGTTTACAGTCCAGTAAGTAAGTCACAGCAAACACACTAACTGGAACCAGGCGTAGCGAAGCGCTGCAATAAGTAGGTGATGACATCATCAGCGCAAGCCCAGGGTGTGTCAGTCATTGGTTTCAGGCTTGTATATGGATGTGCAGGCTTTGCTCCTCACCTCCAGAATTTGTCCCCAGCAAACAGATAGGTCTTCTGGTTCTTCCTAAAGTTGAAGGCGGCATCGATACTCTCTAAGTCAGTCGGGAGGCCGAGGTCAGAGATCCTCTTGGGGTAGCCTGACTCCAACTCATCCGCTTTGTAGATCCACATCTCGTTACCTAGGAGAAAGAGTAGACAGAGAGAGCAGAAAAGTAGAACCATGGGTAAAATAATACCGAAGAAATATGTTCCTGATCCAAGGCTGCATTTATCTTGCCATGATAATATATCACTCCATTAGTTGAGGATATTTTTTTCTCCTACAAATCTAACATCCAAGTATATTGTCAGGAAATATTACGCATTAGCTGCTGTCTGGATAATGAGGATTGGATTATGGTCAAAAAGGTGATATCACTGGGCTTTTCCATAGCCAAACTTAAACCCCTATGCAGAGGACAGTATGCACCAAACAAGATCTGCTTTCAAAAGCCGGAGAATATATTATGTAAATCTACTCAAGATTCAGGAAGGTTGTCATGATACTAACATGCGAGGCATGTATTATAAACCACTAATAACTATGGTCGAATATCTTAAGTGTCTGCAGTGCACACCACATACAACAGTACTAAGCCAACATTCCTCTTTCTCCTAATGTTTCAGTTCTTAGAAAATGGATGACCATTAAGGGGAAAAGCATCCCAGCGGTGAAAGATCGAAGACACCCCTCCATTACTCATGGAAATGGAACTGTGTCTGTTTCTCTGATCACCATAGAAGCGCAGATAAAGTGAACAGGCTCTATAAGCAGTACGGCATTCACTATTCAAAACGCTTCCCCCCCTCAAGTCACAGATGAATGCTCCATTTCTAGTTTTCTCTACTAGTCTGTACCTGCAAAGAAGACTGTCTTCTCCTCCAGTGGGTTTTCATAGGCAGCATCTATCTTGGCAGGCAAGTCAGGCCAGTAGGTGGCCACGAGCATAGGTCCACTTGGCTTGCTTCTGAAGTTGACTGACCTGAACAGGAACCTGGGGGAGAGAGTGCGAGGCAGAGTGAGAGAAAGGTAGGTGAGCCAGGGATGAAAACAGAGTGAGAGTGAAAAGGGGCTAGAGGGGAGGATGGGAGGGGGTGTTTAGTGCAAGTGCTTCACTGGCCGAGCCAGCCACAATGGTCTGATTCATGAGCATCTGGTTCTCGTTAGGGCCAGGGCTGCCGACGCCAGCGGAACAAGACCCATCTTGCCCGAATTTCCAATACACAGCTGCACAACAACAGCCGCTTCCCAAACTCTTTTCCACTGACCTAATTTTTTTTTTTAAAGAGAAAAAGATACATCTGCCAACTGGAAAGATGAGTTCTAATATGACTAAATGAAGACGAGGACACAAAACAGATACCATATACCCATGTTTTGTGTACATTTGTCATAATGAATGAAGAGACATTATCTTAGTCTGAATTTACCACAGGATCTTTCTTCCTCTCTCTTGCTCCCAGGCTTTCCTGTCTCACCCCACAGTGGGCTATCAAATAAAGAGTAAAGTTATTTCTTTGGTTTACCAGCCAGTTAGGTTTCAGAGTGGAACATGACTTCCAGCTGATCTTATCAGGTGCATATCTGTTATCCGCTAAAGTGGCTGGTAATGAGGTTAATTCTAACTTGTGACAGCCAAGATGGTGATTGATGTTCATTTTCCACATATGAGAAAAAAACAAATAAACCACAAGTAGTCTTAAAATTAACAGTTTCACACTTGTGTTTCCTTGAATTACAGTCTGGTATCTCACACCTTGTGATCAAAGTAATCGGAAATTACATTTAATAACCACTTCGTACCTCAATGAGAATCCATTCTGAACTGCAGTCATTAGAAAAAAACAAACAAACTGTCTGTATGCACGGCATTTACAGTTAATGTACACCTCTATGACACATCTTACAAATGAAGCTCATTGCTCATCACTGGAAACCTGTTCAGGTGGCAGGTTGGTTAGTTGGTTAAAGAGGACAACTAGTGGTTTAAGGGCAATGAACGCCCCTGACTAAGAGAACCTTAACCCCATGTATATGTACCATCCTGCTGTAAAGATAGACACTACAAATAACCAGTGTTAGCTACATGCCGTGATGATATCATATGGGCAGTTATTTGCAACAGCCCCCATGAATATTTCTGTCTTGTAAAAATAGAGCCATAAATACACAACCTAATCGGTAGGTTGGACAAGCTGTCACTTTGAGGTAGACTATAATTGCTTTTCCCTTAAGCCTCCAGACAGACACGCTGAGCTCAGTGAGAACTACAAATATTACTCATCACATCATGTCAGGATTTGTGCTACACCATAAATATGCTGATCCAGGAGGGAAAAAGGAGGCTCCCCCTTTTACAACAGGTCAGTCAGGTGAACATTTGCTCGAGCCTGGAGGACACAACTTTTTATCTGATGCTATAAAAGTTAGCTTGTATTGCAGCCTGTGGACATGACATGGCCTTCGGGCAACTAATTAAGTCTCTGCGGAAGTTACAGCAACAGGCCCACACTGAAATTCTATTCATCCCAGACTTCAGAGAGACTCATGTTCACTTCAGTGCCTCAAGTCTCCCACTGTCCTCATTTTGCACTATGCTTCCAGGTCGGTGCTTTTGAACCTTTTGGTGCTGGGGCACACTTTTTGCAAAAACAACTGAATTTCAAGGCACACTAAATGAATGAGAGAGCTGTCAAATGAGCTACTGAACTTGGCCAAACTTGGAACAGTGAGGTTTTGTGATGTTTGTCAGGTTTGATGTGAGCTAAGTAAGCTGAATTTCAATTAAATAGATGCAACAAATCTATATGAAACTTTCTTCAGAGATTCCTCAAGGAACTCTACAGCTCACTTCACTGTGCACCAGTCTGCCTTTCCACACTGGCTGAGAACTACTGCTCTAGGTGATGACAGTTTAAATATCTGACACAGACCCAGCTGCAAATAACCAAGGGATGGAGTGATCTCACCACTGAAACTGGACAAAAGGTTATGTGAAATGGAGTGCACCATTCAGTTACGAAGTGTTAGCTCTTCCGTAGCTAAAAAATAATGATGATTCCATACACAGCATGGTTAGAGGATGAAAAGTTGCTACACGGTTACAGTAAATGACAGGGGATGATAATCATGGATGACAGAAATGGTGCCCATATGAGCAGGTGCTGAGTTTAAGTACCAAGCAGACTTTAAAGCCGCAGTACCCAAGATGTGCATACAATACAATACAACTTTATTATCCACACGAAGTGGAAAATCACCCTACTGGTCACAAAATGGTTGAGTCCACACCATCTACACTCCCTATAGACTGTCGTTGAGTCCTTACAAAAGGTGGACTATGGAGATTCAACTACTTTGAGTCTGGGAAGGGAGACCAATTCAACCATTTTGTAACTTTTAGGGTGTTGCACAAATTGTGGACTGGTGATTTAAAATTTCAAGAATTGACAACTTTGTGATGCTAACAAGCCATAAAGAGAAACTTGTATTAAAAATAAGAAGTTCGCTATACCCCACAATTGCCAGGATGGCCTGTTTGCATCTATATTACTGCTAATAATCAAATGATATGACATGATATGACATAATATAAAAGATTTGATATGATACAACCATTTGATAGTTCACAACAAGATTTCACAAAGATAAATTAGCCTGAATCTTCATACTAATGTGAGTAAAGCTGTATTACAGCTTCAGAGAGTGAAGCTTCAGCCCAGTTACACCTCCATATAATGGGCCAAAGTTTCATGGTCCACAGAACGTTCTGGGGTTTCTGTGCTGCAATGCTGATCACTTCTAATGCATGAAGAGAGCCATAGCAAGGTGAAAAGTAATTCTGTATTAAAGCAGGATTTGTGAGCAAGATTTGTGGGTGGTTTCCTCCTGTTCCAAACTCAAGGCTCTCGGGGAGGAAAGCCAGGCAAACTGAATGACTACACTCTTCGGTAAAGAGGTCTGCTGGCCTGTTTGCTTTGGACCTGCTTCCAAAATAGCCATGACAGATATACAACCCTGCTAACCTTGAAATTACAAGCAGGGAATGTTATGGCAGTAGCTAGAGAAGTTAACACCACGTCAACAAAGATGTTATTTGTGACTTGGTGATCCTATCATAGCAGGTTATTGTTGCTGTTCAAAGTGACCCTGAGGGAAATTAGTCTTTAACTAAATTCAGCTGTTGTGGTGACACTGTTCACCTTAGGGGAAAATTCAATGAGTCACATAGAGTGTTGACCAAACCACAGCAATTCATGAAATCTTCTTCTACTCTGTGTCAGCCAGGAGACATAAGTTTATAAGACCTTCGTTTCACTGGCGCCTGTGGAGAACTGTAGACCATACTACAGACTGATGTCTCTTTTGGTTGTTAGGAGTGTAAGAATAGTTGTTTTCCTTTTCATTACTAATCATCATACCATGAAACACGCAAAAAAGTAAAGTAAAAGCTTCCAAACGAACTGAATATCTAAAGAAAGGACTGAAATATATGAATAAATAACAATAAACAAAACACCTCCCATTAAACTAACTATTCTCTGTAGTGACATGATTATTTCATGAAATGCAACTTGTGCAGCCTTACACCATTTGCACAAGTCATAAAGCCAAGCAGGGTATTGGGTTATGTTTGTGTGTTCTTCCTGTAGATCACAGACAGGAAATTCAGAAAATGAGCCAGAGCCTTCTAGCCTTCTAGTTTCACAAGGGTCAAACAGACTTGACAGCAAATTTATGACTCAGACAGCTAATGAAAGCAGCATTACAACTCCAATGCTCCAACAACATGGTCAAATTTTAAGGCCTGCAGCAAGGAGGTAGTGTAGGCAGTTGCACATCCAATATAGTGGGCAGGACTTGAAATAAAAAGGTGGGACAGTGAAATTAAAAACATACAGGGCAAGAAAATACCTGAAAATCAGATCTCATGCCTGGTTTATTCAGCAATATTCCACTTCATTTGATCTTAACCTGGCATGTTTGGTGAGGTCTACTTCAGGTCAAAACGTGATGCAGTATTTGGACTTTCTATTGTTTTAATTACCTGTCTTTGAAGAAGAAGGTCTCTCCTCTGATCTGTGCCACGGCATCAAAGACAACTGGCTCATTACAGATGTCCATGGGAGTGACGGGACCCTGGGTTGGAGGCAGAGGCTTGTCTGTTGGCACACCTATCAAAGAAGGATTTACCAGAATATTAAATCTCTGTGGCAGTGATTTATACAACTAATGAATCTTTCCTGGCTTCTTGCTAAGATGAAAATGTCACACTGTTTTAAAAATGTGGATTTTGCAGTATTGCTAAATAAGTGAAAACTGTGAGATTACTTAATTCTCTGAGAGACAAACATTCTTAGTGCACACCCACATATAAAACCCTTCTTTGATTTCCAAGCTGCATCCAAAAGAAAGTCCTAGGTTAAGTAGCTGGCACTGCAGTAACATTGCAATCCGTAGATATGCAGGTTTTGAGAACTTTCAGGAACGCAAAATGCCACAAACAAGGCATCTAACATCTGGATGACATTGTGTTAGGAAAGTAAATCACTCTTCACATAAAAAACTTCAAGAAATAACATTAAATGACATTTTATCTCACCATAGAGCTCCTGGATGCCTTTGATATCATCATTAGAAAGTCTGAAGTTCTTGGTGAAGGTGTAAATGGGGGCCATCAGCGCTCCGGGGTCCTGAGAGTGCTCCAGGCCCAGGGCATGACCAAACTCATGAGCGGCCACCAGGAACAAACTGTAGCCTGGAAACATTCAACTAGTATGAACATGAACAATCCTCACAAACAGTTGTTCTGCACAATCTCAACATCGCATCCAAGAACCATTAGTGGTATTATAACATTTAGGAAAAAAAATACCACAGTCTCATCGATTACATCCATACAGAAGAAACCATTAATGCTTAATATTTGTTAATGTCATGCTGACAACAGCAGAGGAAGGAATATGAATGTGTCTTCTGATTATTAGCCACAGAAACAGTCTACCATTCCAGAAGTGGGATGCACTTCTAATAGTGTGGTGGATAAATAATACATATGTTTGTTTTAAGTTGTTTGGACTAGCAGATTGGATGTGTTTACATCATCAGGATAATTCAAAGTGACAACCTACCACACACCACCGCAGGAAAAAATACTAAACTGACTTTTAAATAGTTTTCTAAAATTCTCTAAACTAAAATTTTGGCAAATCCCACTCTCTGTGCAGTTTAAAACAAATGATGGCAAGAACTGTTCTAATAAACAATATTATAAATGCTAAAGAAGTAATGAATACTACAAGCCCAGGTTAAAATGTGTCATACCTTGGTCAGGACAGAAGCCCCACTTGCGGTCATCATCGTAACTTCTGGTGGTGCCGCACCACATCTTGCCATCACTGCGTCCAGAGGAGGTGCAAGCATCATAGGTGTCTCCCAGGAAGGTGAAGGGGAAAACACAGGGGCTTCCCTCTGAGTTGCCTCCCACTGTTGACATAGCTGTAGGGGACATCAAATGGCATGCTTCAATGACATGGTAAAGAACTATGTTTTCAGCTCAGTGCAGGGCCAAAATGTTCCCAAAGAACAATTCTGGTTGCATTTGATTGTGAAATGAGTGCAAATTATATTGAAAACAGCACAACTGAAGCACTTGCACAACACACACAGCATCAATAACTAATCTCCACTGGGCACAAAACCAAAAAGCACCCACCCAAATTGATTTTCTTTCAAAGACAGATAATCTTCAATCTGGCAAGACTGGTTTTGCTTTTTTTTTTTCATTTCTTATTCAGCACAAGCTATCACACAAGGCTTTACAACACAGCTGCATTCCCAGTCAATGAGAACCAGATGAAAACCCCAGTGGCCTTACCTCTCTCTCTCTCTCTCTCTCTTTCTCTCTCTCTGTCTCTCTCTGCTTCTCTCCCTCTTTCCTACACTACCCCAAACCCAAAGCCAGTCCCACTGACAGAATGGAAAATAAGCACTGCCATTGCACAGTAAAATACTTTTACAGATATTCAGTAGACCACGGGCAAGAATGAAAACCACAGCTGGAGCATTCCTGTGGATCAATGCACAGAGGCATCATGCACGGCACAGCAAATAAACACAAGGACACACTCTCAGGCATGCACTGTGTGCAGCTGTGCATGCACATAACTCTGCACACATACTGTACACTCATCTGGCAAACCAACATGCTGTATATAAGGACACAGAAATGTTGATTTGATCTTCAAATTAAAACAACTGCAATTGTAAATAAAATGGATCTACTCTAGTAAACCACGGATAAGCAAAGCTTTCTCGGATTTCTCTCTATAGGTAAATATATGAAATGACTTGTGTTAGTCCACAAAAAGCACTCCTCCAACAGGTAAATGTAGTGCATCAGTATAAAGGCAGTATTAGGTTCAGTGGCAGGCTTTGTTGACTCTGATACATCAGAACCTGACTCATACTGACAAAAATAAACAGATGGGTAAAGAAATTAAAATCTTATAAATTCAAATTTAATGCTATCTATTGACTTTTACGGCCTAATATTTATAAAATAGAATTTTAAGACATTTTAACACTTTTAAGGACCTGCAGTCACCATACAGGATTTTGGGTACCATGCAAGACATGACAAACAATAAGTCATACCACTTACCAGTTTCAGGGCAGAACCCATAAGATGTGTCACGGTCATAGTCCTCAGTGGTGGCACACCAGCGGTAACCATCATCACGGCCCGCAGTAGTGCACCCCTCATATTTTTCACCCTGGAAGGTGAAGGGGAATTTACAAGGAGCTCCATTGGCGTTTCCACCCAGGGTGAATAGCACTGCAAACAAACACACACAAAAAGTGTTATGCATTGCCAAAATACATAAATAAAAACAGTTCAATATACGCTATAATATTATACTGTAAGTTTGCTTTTTAGGTATTTAGCTTTAGCACTTAACCCTTGCCGGAACAACTCACAGGGAGTACAATCATGGAATAGGCTCTAACTCCTAGATCATCAGTGTTATAAGAACGAGTGATAAGGAGTGCAAAGGTCAGAGCCATAGTGCCATGCCAATATTAAAGTGACCCTAAAGCGATAAATTAAGGCATAATGCTTGGGGAAGAAATAATAAGATTTCTTGAGAGACATCGAATGAAACTTTTTACTTCAATGTAAGAGCTTCACAGAAGCTGCAGTTTCAGTACAAACAGGCCTCAGTTATGTTCCCATCATATACAACAACCTAGTACATGTGTACTTTGGCAGTTAGCTGTGATGAGCATGTGATAATATCAGTACCATGGACAGCAACATAACACAGATAAACAAAATGTTTGACAAAGCCCAGTGTTCTAAAGTGGGACAGTAACTTGGAAAAGGAACATTCCACAATCCATTCCAAACAAAAACATCACTTTCCTGGCATACTTTCCAACCTACTTTTGCTCTGTCCAAAATCAGCAGACACAGCTTTAAATATGTTTCAATCTGGTTTGTAGTAGCACTGGGCCATAATTATATCTAGTACATATACATCCACCACCAGTGTTGAGAAGGTGGGGTTTTGGTTCCCAGGGAGGCCACTAATACCGTGCTAAAAACCCACATTACATTACATCATTACATTAAAATGCCATTGTTTTATGTCAGAGCAGAGGAGAGAACGACGGGACAAACTCACACTCATGGGGGCAGAAGCCATATTTGCCATCATCATCAAAGTTGTAAGTGGTGGAGCACCATAGAAAGCCGTCGTCACGGCCCTGAGATGTACAGCTGGTATACTCTTTGCCCATGAACAAGAAAGGGAATTTGCAGAACTCCCCCTCAGCATTGCCAAACTTCACCTTCACCACTGCCAAGAAGTTAAGAAAAGAGTTCATCTTAGAGTTGTGAGATTTCTTTGGCACCAGGGGACATGGGGAAAATAGGTTAATGGATTACTTCTGTGCAAATGGTAATTTCAGACAAGAGGTTCTGAATAATGGGCAGTACAGACAACTAGATCTGGGTCAAATACTGTGTGCAAATGCAATTTATTGTTTGTTTTTTTTTCCTTTTCAGGTTCCAGATGGCTGAGATTTCCCCCAAAGGAGAATAAAAAGAATGCCAGAAAGATTACACAAAGTTTAGACAATCACATGGAAATATTTGAAAGTCAAATTAGTTTTGTCAGAGTCCAAATTAGAATAGTTCTGTAACTGTCATGTCACTCGATTTGAGATGATGTGGTAAGTCAAATTGAGATCACTCATGCTAACGCACTTCCTGTAAGTTACGTAAGTGTCCACCACATGGCTCTGTATGTATGTAAATTCTGCCTGTCCAGAAGTCAATGCAGATTCTGAATTGATAAGAAATATATGCCAGTGTTATTTGACCCAGGTCTGCACAGAACCATATTACTAATGTATGTAGAAATACTTCATGCATTACAGTCCAATTTCATTTTGGTGAGTCATGCTCCTCCAGTACCTTGGCCCTCTCCCAGGGTCCACTGCTCATCATCATCAAAATGAGAGTCTCCTCCAATGCCTGGTCCTGGTGCAAAGGCATGAGCCAGGAGGCCATCTTTACCATCGAATGGGTAGCCGTCTCCGTGCTCTGTTGATGACATAATATAAAATAACATAAGAGTTCAGAGAAGGAAAAAAATCAGAGCTGCTTTTCTTTCTCTTCAACAGTCACATTTTAAATTGTATTACGTTATGTTTCTTTATCAGCCGCCTGTGAAATTGAAGGGTAAAAACTTCTGATATGGCACACAGTCAACTAAAATCTTCATGTTTGCTAAAGAATTTGCTCAGATTTATTAAAGGCAATGGGTAGCGGTGGTGTGAAATTGCTTTTTAGCCTAGCAGGAGCTATATGTTTCAATAAGATATGCTAAAAATGATGACATATCGATTTTAGTTGATGAAGGATAACCATGACATCTGTCCGGTGCAAAAAATAGTGGACTAAAATCTATAATGTCAAGATATTCCCTTTATGGCACATGCACTGACGTAGCTTGTTTTTATTTGTGTGCCATTATAATTACTGAATTCTTTCTAGACAGGGTTAGCTACGGCCAGACAGGGTAATGTCATGGTACTGTGACTCACTGTCTAATGGTTGCTTTAGTTGAAATGACCCCGATAACCCGTGTAAAACCAGCAATTCCCATTGGTTGATCCAACATTTTCCAAAAATACAGGCTGGCAGTGTAGGGTGTGGCCATAGTAGCATCCACGCTGAGGTTTTCCTTAATAATAAGTCAAACAGATGTCAACTTTTTGTTCAGCTCTTTTCTTAGTTGAGGTCCAGTCATCCTTTTGCCAACTGGCATGTCATATGGGAAAAGAGGGCGAGAGCTGGAGTAATGAGAATTGGGTTTCAAGGATGCTTACAGACAATAGAGAATACCAATAAACTGTATGTGCTTTTTTTATGCCCAACCAAGGCAAGTGTGTCTGGTTGAGTGAACATTAAAAAAAACAGTGATGACTGTTTCCAAAAGCTCATGACAGGAATCGCATGACGAGTCAGAAAAATGTGAGTTGTGTCACATACAAAAAGAAAAAAATCACGTCACTTTAAGAGAGATGTGATCTACCTTGTTGCAGTGATGCTTATCTGTGATATCATACCAATGTTATGCTCAACACATACTGAGCTGGGAAGATGACAGATGACTCTAACAGTAAACAGGATGTTTTGTGAGGGACAAAGGAACATCCTCAGGTTTGGAACTGGTAACACTACTATATAAATCTCATTTGGATGTAAAACTGCTGACATACTTGCAGACAGTACTGTAAGTGACTCAGTGACTGCACAGGTGCAGGTTATGAGCAGACTAGAGTACTGGATACTTTGGGGCAGAGTTTTAGTTGCTTTCGGGTACATAAGCCATAGGGATACAACATCAACATTTAAACTGGTCGGTGCTTTCTTAGAGTATTTTGCCAATTTGCCAATACAGTAAATCTTCTCATGATTGAACACAGTGTGAGATTTCTATTCTTGGTTAAGTAAAACCGATCAATTTATCAAATGTTGCAGAGTTGCAGTGGTCCAAGTAAAGGATGGGACGAAATAAAAACTAATTCAAAAATGTGCACTTGAAAACCCTGTATGACCACGATGAAATAAATATATCTGTGATGATGAATGGTATACCATTGCGTCCAAAATTAATCATGATGTCAGCTTCTCCATCCATAATGCGGGTGAAGGTGAGTGGGGTGACGTCACTCCAAACTTTGAAGGCTCTGAAGAAGGCATCATCTATGGTTTCCTCATCCAGATCAGGAGTGTGTCCAAGGATTCTGAAGAGAGAAGACAAATGTTTCACTAAATTTCTGAAACAGGACACTCCCCAACCTGATAATTATTTGCCTGTCCCACCATCTGGAAAAAGTGTTGTCTACCTTTAATTCCAAAAAACTGACATCTCTCTGTGAGTTATGAATATCTGGTAGCAGTTTTCCAAGCCTTTATTTGGAAATTGACCTTTCAATTAGTCATATTGCATACCTGGTAATAAAAAACACGTCAGATCGTTTAGACAAAACAATCAGGATTACAGAGACAGTCAATCAAGATATCCAAATTGGCTCTTGGAGTCTCAGACTTTGAAAAACAAAGCCCAATCCTGAGATCTCCATATTTGAGATCATGGAGATGGCTCCAGCAAAAACTGTCCAGTACAAGACTATGAGTCATCTGGTGAAAATGCTTCCTGAAACAGAGTTCAGCCACAAACCCTGTTATATGTCTGTCTACTCTGTGCATTCCTAAACACAGTCTCAGATCCTGCAGTTGTTATTGTTCTCTTTGGCTTGCTGTCTTCCTTACAAACCCACAGACAGACAGGCTAGATCGGTCAGGGCACAAAAAACACTGATATAAATAAACCAGTCCAACTCTGCTGTAAATCTTGGACAGGAAAAAAGATCCAACACATACTGTGTAGGAATGCTGGTGTTAGCAAGACACAAGATGCAAGCTCTTCACAACTGTGTGGATCGGGCAGATCGGGAG
>OMKZ01013981.1:16266-27634 GCA_900302535.1 Neoniphon sammara
GGGGAATCAGGGGCACAGCTGAGATCCATCTCTCAAGGCAAACAACAGACTCTGGGCGTGGTTTTTTATGTGTTTGTTTTGTTTTTTTAAGTTTCATATGCTCAGCACACTCAGCCATCAAGTGCTGCTCTGTGAATAAAAATAAAACTGGTATATTTTACAGTATTATTCTTACTTTGATGGTTTGATTTACCTTGCTTAGATGCTAGGCGGGTGGGGATCGTCACATAGGACAATACAGTGACTATCATAAAGTTCAGATAATCACAAAAACGTCAAGTTAGTATACTTGGCTGTGATCGATAAGCTACCAAACACTATAAAACTGTCCTAATGTGGTCAATGCACCTCAAATAAGTTAAAGCATTCATTAGAGTGTTTCACCAATGTTATCTTTCTTGGGGATCAGGTAAAAATGCCCCAGGGAAACTTCCAATGTGTTACTTTGGAATCACATTCACACATCTTTGTTAACCACAAGAGAGCGTAATCCCTCTTCAGAAATATGCATGTAATGTTAAGACCCTGACCTATAGGTGATGTCCTTCTTTTGCCACATGGGTTTCCTGTGGAAGAAGTTGTAATTGGCCACATCTGGGACGCCGCAGCGGGGCTTCTTCATAATCTCCACAGTTTTGGCATCGATCTCTCCAGTTTCTTGCAGAGAAAAGAACTTTTGCATTTTCTTCAAAGTGTCCTTGAGCACCATGAGGTTACATCTGTCTTGTGGGCATCCATAAAACTTGTTCAGATAGCGCTAATGGAGAGAAGTTAAGAAAAAGTTTTGTATTATGCTGCTAGTTATTTACTCAACATAATGCAAGTTGCGTTTTACACTCTGCTGGGATGAATAACCATATCAATTTCTATTAAACCAAGAGCCTACATTATAAAAAGAGGGGTGAAATGGCCTATTAGCTATACCCCTATAACTTTTTTTATTATTAATCTGCTATGGCACCATTCTTCTACGGGACATTGTTTTGTTACTGAATAATTACTACAGTTTTTCATAATCGTGACAGCACTGCGCGATTATTTAACTAACAGAGCATTAACTTCAATAGGGGCGTAGAAAAAAAATAAAGAAACTTACCAAGGCAACTTCTTTGTCTGTTACGGGGGTCGTATCGTCTCCAGGAAACCTGATAATAGGCGAGGGGGCAGCATATGTTTTTTGAAAGGCGATGAACTGAACCAAAAACACTTTGAGAATAATGTGACGAGAACTAAATATCGTCGGAAACCCCATGGTTACAGGTTAACAGTATCTTAGGTGGAATAAATGCCGTGCGCTATGGGTTGCAGTCCTTTCAGCCCTCAGCGTCTTGTGCTGCCTCTGCTCCTCTGGAGTTTTTTTCCTCTTAACGGCACATCCTGCACCTCAGCTCCATGAACTTTCGGAGTTCTGCTTGCATATGCACTTTTTTCCGAGGCTTTGTGGAGTGAGGAGCCTGCGCAGTCTCAGAGAAGCTGCACAACCAGCTCTTTCCTACGGTGCTTACTCATGTGTTGTGGTAGGTCTTCTCACACAACCTATCACATGAGTCACAGCATAAGGGAAAGTTTAGGGAAGGGACCTGAACCCAGTAAAGAGGGTTTGGGATAGGCTGGTCTTAGTACGGTCCTAGTTTTCAATGGTAGATTGGAAGTTGCAACGTTTTACGCATGCAACTGTAATTCGTAGATTCTGTTAAACAATTGTCGCTTACGCTGTGATAGTGAAATATGACTCTGACGCACGTGCGCACTGCGCGCTAGAACACACCTGTGGCACCTTTACCTGCTTGTAAAAGGCAGAGAAGTTGCAGACCCCTTGCAAGACTAGTTAGCACAGCTGCATTAGATAGCCTAAAACGTGGCAAGAACAAAAAAACACGCAAGAATTAGGCTACACCCACATGACTAAGCTACTCTTCCAGCCGAAACTGCACTGTTATTTTATTGTTTGATAGATAGATAGATAGATAGATAGATAGATAGATAGATAGATAGATAGATAGATAGATAGACAGACAGACAGATAGATAGACCTGCTTCAAAGAGAACAAAACAGGCTGCAGTGACAGTAGTCTATAGGCTACACCAAATTATCGATTATGAATGCCCTGAAAATCGAATAGGTGGGCTACATTACAGCTTATTAGATTCAGATATATTACTTTAACTAGTTAGCTAGCAAGTAGAAAGTATAGGCCTACTGTTATGCTATGCAGTAGGCTACATGTCATATGTTCATATCGAATTTACCTTTAAAACGAAGTGAGAAGAACAGTCGCGTGACGTCAGCTTCCCGGTAGTGGTTACAAGATGTTGGGTTTTGTTGGGTTAGGTTACAGATGTGGGCTCCTACATCTCTTACTTGGCGTGGACGTGTCAGCACAAATGCTGGCAGCCTAATCCCTCTCTGATGTTGACTCTATGGCAGTAGAAAATTGCCGATATCCACGCGAATTTGGGAAAAGTACGTGCTGGTAATGGTAATTTTCAAATTTAAAAATAGCCTAATAAAGTATAAAAGATTTTGGATGTAGGCTAGCCTAGGCAGTGGGTATCCTAAGCACCTGAAGCTGTAGCTGTAACAAAATAACGTTTTTTTCATGGAAAGAAGTTAAGACAAAGAATGGTGTGAGCAATGCCAAAACGTATTAAACTGAAAATTGACTATGTCTGTGTTAAAGGCACTATTTAATGACATTGTGGTTCAGCACTGTGGCCACAAAGTTACAAGGTCTTGAGTCCAAATCTCAACTCCATGCGTCTGTCCATGTACAGTATGACCCTTTGAGGGAGTACTGGCCTGTCCAGAGTGTTTACCTGCCTTTCTCCCAGTGCATACCAGAGGAGGCTTCAGCCCCCCTGACCCTGAATAAGAATATGCAGGTATGAAAATGAATGTTGTCTGTGTACATATTTATTATTGCAAAGTAAACATATTTATCAGGTTGTTTTCACACTTATAGTAAAACCAAAGAGCACAAGAGTGCTTATGTATTTAAATTTTATTATTAGTCTATTTCCAAAAATCTCAATATTCCATCTTATTACACCTATCTCTTTTGTCTCCCCCTAAATCTAAGTTTCTCTTGAGACATTAAAGTTGAATCATTAAACAAATCAGAAGTCACATAGATTTGATTTGTTAAGAATTGCACAACTGTAACCTTATGGTGCAAATATAAGATCAACAAATACATTACCTCAGAGAAACTCTAGCCACATAACCTGAGCGTGACACAGTAACCCCCTTCTGCAGATTGGGCAGAAGTTATTTGAAGTGGTATGTTGACATCTGGTGGTTGGATGTGAAAAGTCACTTGGATCTTAGAGTAAATGATGCTGAGTGAGTCACATTAAAAAGCACATTACCCTATATGGTAAAAAACTTGTTACCTTTTCCTCATTTTCAGTTTTATACAAATGTTTCATGTTGAGGTAACAGATACATGTAAATAGTAGATAAACACTGTCTTCAAACCTATTTTTGTTAATATTAAATTACACAAGTTCCTAGCTTTGGCAGCTAATTTATTAAATTAACAAGTCTGCTGTTACTGAAATAATGCACAGTGTGAAAAATGAAGGGCCATAGATCAATAATATCCATTTCTAAATCATATTTGATTGTTTCTTTTTAATTTGCTCATTTGCTTGTACATTTGTTTTTACATGGTTTTACAGTACCCAGGCAACTGTCAAGAAAAAAAAAAACATTAATTAACATGATCAAGAGCTTATGATCATCTCGTAAAAATAACAATAGAACCAAACAAAACAAAAGCAAAACTTGTACTGAAAACTGTAAAAAAGAAAGTTGATTCTTAAAAAAAACCCTACAATTTATACTGTTTTTTTTTTTCTTGCGTGCAAGAGGTCATGAGTCTGTTTGCCATCCAGAAAAAGACCTCAAGGTCTTTTTCTGGAAGGCATTTAAGTTGAGCAGAATGCAACACAGTGCAATCAGTATTGCTGCCCTCTGGTGGCAGAAGTGAGTCTTGCATCTTTCTGTCCTTGGAGCCACTCTTTGCTGTGTTCTGAACTACTGCATAGGCTCAGGATTTACTTTAACTCTCTTTGACATCTCTTTGTTTCCGCTCTCATTGTGGATTACTCTCGACAGCACATGAGAGTGGACTCTTTAATAGAGAAAGCTGAGGGGCTTTTTTTGCCAAGAGATCTGACAGATGGATAGCTCACAAACAGGATTTTGTGGTATATCTAGCAAAGCAATTTCCCTTCCCTTTAGCCAGAGTGCAGTTAATTTTTCATAGCCAGAGCTGCTGTTGGTGGTTGCAGAGTGAATTTAACATCCATTTGCCAACAATATCCAGGGCCTGTCACTTTGGAGCAGGGGCTTTATTTCATGCACTGATACATGCTGCCATCTCCTCCAACTGACACACTCGCAGAGAGTCGGGCAACAGAATGGCTACCCATTAAATGTACATGGGCTGCCTCTCCAAATCGAAAATGCTGAGATGTGAAGTTGGGTTACAGCTAAGTGAATGCCTTTGTGCATATGAATGCAATTTTGCAGGGGAAACAGGCATAAAAAGATTGAGATGATAAAGTTTGATTTGCATGTAAATTGTTTTCTTTTTTTATTCTCTGTTGAGTGCTTTGGCTCCGAGTAGATTCCAGCACCTCACAAGTGTGCGTGTGTGTGTGTCTGTGTGTGTGTGTGTGTGTGTGTGTGTCTCTCAGCTTGGCCGGCTAGTTCTTGAAAATGTGGGTCTTGTTGCCTTTATTGCAAGAGCATCTCTTCCATTTGCATTTGTTTGTTAGTGAGATGGTTGATTTAAATATGATCATAGTTTTATGGAATGTTGTACACCAGTAGAGCTGATTCGTATAACAATGTTTACACCACCGCATATAAATCATACATGTCACCTTCATTACAGACATTTTCAATATAATTTTAATGACTTTCAGTGATTTGTACATGTAACGTGAATGCAGCTAAATGCAACGCTGCAATATGCTTGCTGTGGTCCCACGCCATACAAACCCGTGTCATTAATTATTAGCATGAGTGGCTCCCTCCTGCATGCCAACAGGGCCTCCTCTTGTGAGTGGGAATGGGACATTCTGGACATGAAGGCCAGTCGTATCATGGCTCTCCAGCTGGCTCTGTGTCCTCAGGCCCACTGATTGACCCCAGTCCAGCTGAACAGATCGTGGCCCTGGATGTCACCCTCTTCCCCTCACCCTGGTTCTCTGGCTCTTCCAAGGACCCCGCCAGATCCTCTGATTTGTCATCAAACCAAAGCGCCTATATGGCTAACACCAAGGTCATGAATGACAAATATCACAGTCCCACTGCTGTTGCGCTCTCTCCTCTCCCTCCAGCTCGGTGCACAGAGCGTCTTAAAGCGCTTTGGAGGATGAAGCGCGTGGCTTGTACAGCGCAGTTTGGTGGATGCTGGAGTACATAGTTCCCCTGGTTGAGTAATTAATACTGACACTGAGTGGTTTGGAATCAATCTATTGGTATTGTTTGTTTTATGTACTTTGCGGGAATGATTAAGCAATGGTTGCTGAGTAAATAAATGCAGCAACAACCCTGTCAATAAATCTGTTTCAAGATAAGTTAATTTGGCTAAGCACTGTGTTACAGAATACTGTGACACATATTATATCACTTGGTTTGAAACATTCTGATGATAAATTATTGAACATAATTCCATTATCTTGGACATATTTTATTTATGAGCACACTGAGACACTGGAGGACTTTAACACTGCAGGGTAATTATCGTTCCACATTGTGTCACAGCTCTCCTCTCGGATGCGACTGCCAGAGCAAACAGCGATGAATCAAAGATTTGTGAGTTTTGATTGACACTTTGTATGTGCGCAAGGCCCAAAGCGACATTAGGCGAATTGCTTTATTTAATGCTTTCTCCCTCATTCTATTTCTCTTTTAGGCCTTGTAAACACTGATGCAATAATGCATTCCATTATACAGAGGAGAGGAGATGAGCGTCTCTCGTGGCTCCTCTCCATCTCAATAATAGGTCAACAGCTGTATTTAAAAAATTAATCACATTCTTGGCAGTTGCAAAGGTTAGCCGCGACGCTCTGAGATGCAATTGGAAGCTCAGATCAGCAGCAAATCTCTGCGGAGATGAGGAAGAGTTGCCTTTGATGAGTACAGCATGTAAATGATTTGTGTGTGTTTATAGGACACGGGGCTGGCCCTGCCTCACTCCAAGGCAGCGCTGTCGGCACCACTCTGTGGCGGAGGCTGGCAACAGCAGATGGAAATAACCGAGAGAGGGGAGGGCTGACCCCGCTACTTCACAGTTTGCACTCGTTTTCAACAGAATGTTTCTCTTTGCTTTCCCTCTTAAATCTATGTCTCATCTGTTCTCTCTGTGGTTTATTCTCCTTTTGATTTTCCATTGCTGTGCACCTGAATCCTGGCTTTCTTCTTGCATGTCAGCAACTCCGTTTTCGTTTGGGTATCTGAGGAAGTCTGTTGGATATGTTAAAGAAATATCTGTGATGGCACAATTTCAGATTGTTCATTCCCAAACATGTTCATGCTCAGTGGGCATACAACAAGGGCATACACATATTGAAGATACATACACAGATACATGTGCATTCACATACTGTTGCCTGTCTGTGACTCACACAACAACAGCATGCACATATGAAAATGTGCACATCTCCACACACGCACAGCATGTTGCACACTTAACTGCGCATTATTTATATTATTATAAGCACCATTTTAATGCCTTGATTGTTAGTTTTATTGTTAGAAGAATTTTACTCTTGTATGATTGAGAAGAATAAAAGAAATCTTGAATCATACACCAATTTTCTGGTTACAGCTGCAAAGTGAACAATCCTCCCACACATCCTCAGCACTCCTGTACCAGGTTGCATGTCAACAAGGAGTCATGCTTTTGCTTATTGCAACACAGGACAGCTGAGCAGCTCCTTCAGCTAATCCTACACTTGGTGATGAAGGCATCATTGGGCTGTTTGTGTGATGTTTTAGGAAATTGAAATATTGATGCCGTTCTCACATCGAAGACAAATTACTCTCAAAGATATCTTGAGGTATGAGGACATGCAAATGAAATATGAATGGCTACCTTGAATTGCTTTTAGTAATTCTGAAATATTCAGAGTGGTATTTATGGAGTGCTGCGGCTCGTACTTTTACTTACTCTCTGCAGCGCAGGCTGACAGTGGGGGGATGAATTTTTCAGTGGTGTTCTGATTTGGCCGTCACACTAAATGAATAGCCTTGATAAGTCATGTACATTGCTTGGATTTACCTGGGCTGTTGGTGAAGGATGAAAATGAAATACTGCATGATGTAAGTGAGTGAAAGGGGTGTTGAAATACCGCCGTCTGTCTGGCACACCTGACAGTTCTGAGAGCGCTGCCACAGATTAGCTATTATGTTGTTTGTACATGTCTGCTTTGGACAGTTCGACTCCTGTCTCTACCAGAGGCTTACTTGTGATGGATCATCACATGAATTAATAAATCCTCTGGTTATTATTACTTGAACTTAATGTTTATCCGTCACAGGGACAATTCAGCAAAAAAATATTTTGGCACACGTACAGACAGATCGAAATGTGATTAGCAGTGCAGAGTTCTAAATTAATAGAAATTCTTTGTCCAAAACAAATGAGACCCTGAAAAATCATATATCTGCTTCTTTTATGGTCATCTATTGAGATATTACCAGGTGTACTGATGGGTAAACCTGATCTGATGCATTATTCCTTTTGGTATTTAGAATGAATACCAATTTACAGACCTGGTTTGGATGGACGAGAATGATGTCCAATTAAGTTCTCAAGTGTGTGCCTGTCAACATCTATGATTAGTGTACACGTGATGAGGTGAATTGATCCAGCAACACCTCTCTTAACTAGGGATGGAATGGTTTCTTCCCAACCATATATATACCCTGATACTACTACTGATATAAATTAAAAGAAAAAAATCAGAATAGAAATGCAGGTGCAAAACAGGTTCAGCTTTTGGATACAGGCATGTCTTAAGACAGTTAAGGGTTTTGTAAACAAAGAACCATGTTAGTTTTGTCCTGTTGCCAACAGCTGTACTCATGAAAAAATGAAAAATTTCACATTCAGCCAGTTATGAGCAGTAAAACTACTTCTCTGCACTAATACCAAAATTGCTTTTCAAAGCTGATATCAGATGAGGCTGATAGTCCGCTGATAAATTGCTCCAGTCCTACTCTTGATGACATGTATTTACACTATTCCCAAAATACTCAAGATGCCCAGTGATTTCCAAACACAGTGAATGTGAATAGTGTGGAACTGAATGCTTTTGACTTCATTCTCTGAAGGAGGAACATCATTGACAACATGCTTCCCGGCTCCATCAGCTTGTGCAGTGACCTTTCATAGCATAAATAACCTAGAGCTACTTAACAACTTGTGTATGGGATCACACAGAGCAGATTTCTCGGTTTGTGACCGTTAAATCCCCACTGCCTACAAATCTATTTCTCTCCCTCACCCTCCCTTCTTTCTCCCTAAGGTGTATGACATATCTCTTTCCAGTGTCCTTACTTGCCCGGCACTAATCAAACCCAGGTCTGCCATTTTAATAGCATACTTAGTAGATGCCTCAGCATGGGGGAGAGGCAGTCACTCATGTGAGGTCTCGAGCAGCTTCTCCCTCAGGCTTCGCGGGCCTTAATTCAGGGAAAGTGTAATACACCCAGGTAAGCAGCTTTAATCTGCTTTGGGCGTGCAAACAGACTAACAGGCAGAATTTGATTTGATTTGATGTGTATCTTTGGCGTGCCTACTTTACGTCAAACAGCAAATTTCAACAGCTGGGCTTAATATTATTTTTTTTGTTGTTGTTTTTTTCCCCTGTTTCAAATTCAAACCTTGTCACATATGAAGTGTTTCAAACAAATCCCCACAGTCACCCTGTTGAACCTGCTTCCTGAAAAGAGAAAAAAAAAGTAATGCCCTTAAACTCAATAGGGCATTATTATGGTTTGGTCCCACCGTCACAAATTCCAGACAAAAGTGAATTTCCTATTCCCTGTCAATAACAAGCTGGGTGTCACCTCTGAAGGTGAGGGAGCATGATTCAATAAAGCTTTCTCTTTTTTCAGTTTGACCTGGTGTCACCTTGTTAGTCTGAGAGAGTTGAAATACAGTGTTGTTGGGTTTTTTTTTCTTTTCTTCTTTTTTTTCCCTCCTCTCTGGCAAGTCCTCTACAGCCTTCCCAGGAACACACCGGACTGGCTATCTTGTATTGTCCCTAAAAACACAGCCCAACCACTATGTAGCTGTTTTGAAAGATGCATTTCAGAATCATGCACTTCTTAATGGTTTAATAAGTAAAGAATTTTCCATCCTAAAGCACACAATGAGCATAGATAGGAGGAGTTGATAAATACTACCGATTCCATGCTGAGGTTTCTGGCTTTCAAAACTCACTTTCTGGCCTGTGCCAGAAAGTGGCCTCTGTGTTCACCCACTATAATTTAAAGAGGACCCCTACAGACAAAGCAGTACAGTAAATTGTATTGTGATATACCATATGACCTCTTCACTTGATATTTCTGTTGGATCTTTGTTGTAATTAGCTAACTTACCGGTCTTTATTGTGAAAATGTGCCATTAATCTTTGTGTCAATCACAGGCCACTGTAAAGCTGAATTTCGAAATCACTGTAAAGCTGTTTTTGTGTCAATAATCAATCCCACACAACACCATGTATCAGTTTGAAGAGCGTCTTGCTGACGATGTCCACCAATGTAAGCATTTATATGGTCTTTCAAGCAAGCATCACAAAAATAGTGAAATTACAATGACTTCGTGGCTGGAAGTGAATTTCCATTTCCGTGTTTCTTTGGTTTCAGTGCTTCCTGCTTCAGTAAGTGTGACAGTGCCCCCTAGTGCTCATATTTGTGTGACGTGAAAAACCAGCATTAAGAGACTTGTCAGTGTTGTTGCATGTCCTCACTCATTGATAGGGGTCAATTACCGTTATTATACAGCACTTAATGCCCCTTAAAATAGTGGTTTCCATTACTATATTAACAAAAAAAGTTACACACCCCTGAAATAAGTTCCCATTTGTCTCCCATTACTGATCAGGGATGGCTGGCAGAAGTAATAGCTTGTTTTACCTTACACGCACTGGTGTAGACTGTGTTGCATGAAAACGCCATTGTTGTGTGATGCGGGGTAGCAAAGGTGTGTCGATGTATGAGCCAGTGTTCTGGCCGTGAAAGTGATGCCTCCTCCTATTGCTGGTGCCTGTGATCTGAGCCCTGTTGTCGGGACGTGTCTGTAGCCCATAGGCCCCCTGTCTCCTAAGTGCCGGGTAGCACGCACGCCGCCACCATCCTGCGAGGGATGTTTGCAGGATATTGAAAAAGACCTTTGTCAGGAAGTGGAGGCCCACGGGGCGTTTGGGAACAGCAGTAGTGCTGCTCTGCTTTACTGTATCACCTTTCTCTCTTCAGGTAACACCAAAGCTTATTAAACAGCAAGGGAGGGTGTCTGATGGGTGACATTCGTGGATAAGGTATTCCTGTGATGCACTCTAAAATCATATCTTAAAACCGGTAGTAGTAGGAGAGTAATCCCCAGGTCTCAGTTTGACTTCCCTTTATGTATTGCTGTGTAAAATAATAAATGGCACATGGCAGGCAGTAACATATCTAACAGAGTGCCTTGTGTCTGCAGCGTTGAAATGTGACTGGGAATGAATCAATACTCAAGGTAGCCCAGGCAATATTAATATGCAAACCAAATAGATGGCTTAAGTTTAATTTATACAATATTCACCAAAGAATCATTATTATTCCGCGGGATCTTGGCAGGAATATTTGGCCTATATAGAAATTAACTTTGTCTCTTTGCTAAGTACACCAATGCATCAAGCCATAATCTCTGCGATAGATGAATCATTTTTGATATTATGCAAGACAAATGTATTCATATTGCATATTTTTCTAATTTTTCCTGTCTGACCATCTGTGTGTGTTACGTCTTACTAAGATTAATCCCCTGATCCTATTGGGATGGAGGGCAGGTGTTTTTCTTAACACAGGGGACTAAATAAGAGCTGATATCAAGGCATAGTCCAGCACATTATATTTTAGATCTTTGTAATGTATCAGGGACTGTGATTTTCACTACTGGGCAATATTGAGCACAGCTTTTGTGTATGTGTGTTTTGAATGACCAAAAAGGGCCGGGGGGGGCAGAGCGTGCCCAGAAAATTCATATGTAGAGCATTGTGAATATCAGTGGCGTATGAAATTGCAGTTCTTGTCCTTGGATCAGAGCATTAAATCATTTAAGCGGAGTGATCCTTGAACGGATTG
>OMKZ01013984.1:13943-30249 GCA_900302535.1 Neoniphon sammara
CAGCTGTGAGAGAGAGAGAGAGAGAGAGAGAGAGAGAGAGAGAGAGAGATTGATTAACTGTATTCTGAGACTTTGGGTTTGTACAAGTCAGTAATGTAATAACTGCTCATAATGTAATAAAACTGAATGTAATTGAGCCATTAGTGTTATAACATCAATGAGCAATATAGCAACAATGTTAAAGTAATTACATTTTTACCTCGTTAACCATTTTGGCTGAATAATGGAATAATCACAACCAATAATAACAATAATAAAAATGCAATAACACCACAAAATCTTTCTTTCTTTCTCTCTATTACACATCAAATACTTTTGCTTTTTGTCTTGGTAAATAACCTCTCATACTCTCATTCAACATTTACAGCCACTATTTTGCCACTGAAGGTTAAACTGTCTGAGCCAAAACAGCCAAAATAAGTCACTGCATGTTTACACTGACTGGCATCTTACATTGATGCAAACTTTCATTTCTTTTTCTGACACAAGGACCACACCATCAACTGTATGCACGCTGAGCATTTAATGGTTCCATAATTTCACAAACGGTACATTGGCTGATGTAGGCTGCTGTTGCTGCTGTTGCTGATGGAGGCATTCTGGTGCTAAAACAGAGTTCATGTGGAGCTTGCATGGCTGAGCTGAGTGCTGGGTCTTTGTTGGTAATAATTTTGACATAATCCCTTATCTGTGTCATAAGGACTGATGTTAGTATCCCGGTGTTCGAGAATCTAACGGTGGGGACACTTATTGTTGGTATTGATGCGCAGATCAGCTCCTGACATCATCCGAATCCACATGTTAGCATAAACCATCCACCTGACACCCACCCGAATGAATTATTTTCTCCAATTTAGAGACCCGCACCTGCATGGAACTGCATTTCACTCCACTTGTAGGCTATGCTGCTTTTTAAATTATTTCGATCAGCAACATTTAAGCAGCAAAACTAAAAACTGTAGTTATAAACTTGTCAAGACAGAGGATACTCTCCAGCGGAAATTAAACTTTTAGCTTCTGAAATAATTTTAGGAGGACGGCTGCTTTACTCCAGTTTCACTGTATGAACCTGGACTGTGTGACATTTTTTGGATGTGTAGAAATAATCATTGAAGTTACACTGCTGAGGCATCGTGCGTAAATGTGCACAGCGTCTCTCTTAATGTGGGTATGGTTTCTTCTGCAGGGGAATCGCTGCAAGACAGTATTTTGTAAAGGCAAATAGTCAATAGCACATCTGTCAACGCTCCCGTTTTCCCGGGTTCCTCTTATATTTCAAGGCCATCTCCCAGCGCCCTCCTGTTTTACTGTTTCTCCCGGGAAACTCATGTAATTTGCACAGCCTTTAAACTTAATCATCATACAGGGATCCATAAGTTTTGTATGTTTGTCTGCCGTCACCCAAGTTTCCAGATCGCCTATAAAACAAAATCTATACACACAATCTACACACTTACATATCTGTCACCGCAACCTGGCAACCCACAACTCGATTCAAGTTATGGATTCAAGAGGTGTGTGTGCAGCTGTCTCATTTCATCTTCTCCCTGTTTGTTATTAGCTTGAAAATGACTAAACAACGCCATCTACACACGTTACGGCATTTTTAAGGTGGACCGGAAAATTCCAATCGGAAGCTGCGAATCGGATACCAACTTCAGCCTCGTGACCAGCAGATGAGGGTGCTAGCAAAATGGTGCTGGTTGCTTCGCGAAGCTGAGGATTTGATGGGATTTAGGAATAAATTTAGGGATGGGATGGAATTTAGTAACAAATATGTACGATATGGGCTATAACATAATGCTGTGTTGCCTTATTTAAATGTATAGGCCTATAGTTAGGCGGCCAGCTAACATTAGCTAGGTAGCCAGCTGTTTTGAAACACCGCCACACAAAGTAATAACTTTAATCTTAATCTTTATAGATAACAGACAGATACATGTTGCAAAATTTGTTTATGAATTCATTACTCACCATAAAAGATTCATAATTTGATATGTTTGATCTGGTCTTTCACTCCCACAGATCTTGAATGGATCCGTTCAAGTTCTGTGGGAACTCACTCCACTCGACCGCGACCACAGCCCTACACAAACGCACGTACGAGAAAACCTGGCAACCCATTTCCTTGGAGCAGTTCTCAAGTGCGATCCTCTACGGACAACTAGATGAGCGGTAAACGATGCCGAATCTCCCCAAATCTTGTATCTATGACCTTTAACAGCTTACCTTTCATCTTGGCTACAAAGAAGAACAAAGTTTACAGACAGAAAAAGAAAGAAGCATGAAGGGTCAACAGATAGGAAAAGCCACCTCTGAGTCAGACAGAAAAACACACAACCACAAAAGAGCCTTTTATGTTGAAAAAAACTGTGAAAGAATACCAATGCCAGTATACTGATGACACTGATAGTGTAGCCTTTAACTGTCCCATAGGAATGAGAGAGTTTGTGATTACATCCAAATGTGCTTTGTATCATAGCAGACAGAAACATTTTTGACATTGTCTAGACTGTAATAAGAGTTTTTGGATAGTAACATTAACCATTATTTTGAAATGGTAAAATTCAGTCCTATTTGCTGTGTGCGCTAATATCAGATTCATACATAAACTGTCTGTTGTCCCTTGTTAAGTTGAAGGCCTCAACATGAAGGCCTAGAATACTTGAACTGTGCTGATAAACAACACCTTTGGTTAGCAAAGACACTTACCAACTATTAACTATTAACTGTTAACTATTTTTACCAAAAAATAGTTAACGAGACAATAATGTAATGACTGTTCAAAAATGTAACAAGTTAATTATTGGCAAAACTGTTATCATACGATTGGCTCAAGGTTTTATTACATTACTGGCTTATTATTACATTATTGGCTCTATTATATTTACTCTTTTTTTTTTTTTACATTATGGGTATTTATTATATCATAAGTTGTGTGGATGTCTTTGCATCACAGACCTGTAGTGTGGAGAGGTCGTCAGGCACTTTATCGCTGACAGCAGGCTGAACGTCCATGATGTTGTAATTCCTGAACAGGTTCCTCAGCTGCTCCTTGTTCTCATCGATCATCTGGATTACCCTGCAAACCACAAATGACCGGGAGACAGACTGTTGTCAAAGAACATATTCAGAGCACTGTATCACTCAAATGCAGCACATCTCTACAAGTCATAGGCCAAGTGTTAAAAGAATACACTGAGTTTTTGCGGGAATGGACCATTGGACAAACTGCCCATGAAGTGATGAGACATAAACACCAGATCCGTCCACGTGTCACACAGATCAGTCACCTCACTAACTTTTTAGCATACAGTATTAGAATGACAGTAGGTGGCTGAGTTGACCAACGGGATACTCTCGGCAAAACTCGGTGTACTCCTTTAAGGAAAGTATGTGAGACCTTTCGACGTCCAGGATGCGGTTGGTCTGCTTGTTGACGACATGGATCAGCACGTCTGTCTGAGCAAAATTCACCCTGCCCTTCTTGTCCACATGGAACTGGGTAAAAGTAGAGTAAAAAAGCGATTTGTGAGGCATATGCACAATATAATACACATACACTCCCTAAATAATAATAGTGATGTATGGTAAACAGGTTATTTTGTATATTTTTAAGATTATAACTGTCTGTACAATTACTACTACTGCTACCACTAATTATCTGCCTTTTCAAAACAGTTTCAAATGGCCTTGCAATCAAACAGCCAATAACATAAACAAAAGGAAAGCCATCCACAGTCAGTAACCTGTAAGTCATCTGTGTTGACGATGGCTCCAGTGATGTTGGACAGCAGGTTGATAAACTCGTCCTGGAAGAGGCGGACTTTCTCGGGGGTC
The DNA here is from genome assembly GCA_900302535.1 of Neoniphon sammara. Taxonomy (NCBI): domain Eukaryota; kingdom Metazoa; phylum Chordata; class Actinopteri; order Holocentriformes; family Holocentridae; genus Neoniphon; species Neoniphon sammara. The sequence continues at coordinate 17,784 of OMKZ01013984.1, forward strand.
TCGTTGATGACTATCTTGACCCTCTGGTCATCCCGGAGGATGTAGATGCCCACCATGGTGACATCACTGTGCCCGGCCTCATCACGCACCAGCACCTCCAGCTGAAAGTAGCCCGGGTCGTAGGCCGTGAACAGGTCATAGGTTCGGATGAGACCGTCTGTTTCACCTGGGGATGTCGCGGGACAAAGTGTTGATACCACTGAATTAAAAAACAGCGAAACCAACTGTTCAGCCTTAGAAAGAGTGATAACTGACTGATACATCACTGTAGTTGATGCAGTGGCTGTCAGTGAGATTGCATTGACAATAAAATAGTTGCCTTGTATCAAAACCAATGTCTCTTTTCTATAAAACAAAAAACACAAAAAATTGAATATAAATTTATCAGGCTTTTTCTATGCGGTGTTCACTTTTCACTTGTCCACTCAGTTTTGCCGTGTCTATAATTCAAGAAACCAAATACTAGAGTTTTGCAGGTATGTGCACATAGTCCTGAACTTATTATGATCTGAACTAATCTAAATACTACTTTTGCAGGTTTGTCTTTTAAGACCTTTATAGACAATTATGAGGTAAAACATGGGTTGACGATACTTCCTATTCTCTTCTGTTGCAACTCCACACCAGAAATACATATCCCACAACAAACACTAACGATACAGCATGTCGATCTGAAAAACTTGCAATCCAAACAGTTCAATAATTTTTCTCTGTAAAATACTCATGAAAAATAAAACATTCACAGTATGGTATGTAAAGAGGCCCACCTATAATGAAGATGTTGCCCATGTCCTCAGTATCATTGGACAGTAGTTTGATGTACCGGATGGAGATGATATGGTAATGGACAATACTGTTATTGCCTATGTCATTATCTATGGCCTCCACCTTGATCAGGTCTGAGCCCACTTTGGCATCAGCTGCAACTCCTGAGACACAGAAAGAGAGAAGAAGGGTTTTACTAGTTTTATACAGAGCAGCCAACACATAAATGCATGAACACACAGTACCTGCAGTGTACTCCTCCTTAGTAAAACGAGGTGGCTGGTCATTGATGTCTTCCAGCTGGATGTGGACCTCCTGCAGGGTGGGGTCCTGTGTGGGGTCTAGTGCTCTGGCCCGTGACGCCCTCTGACCCCTGGGAGGAGTCCAGTTCCTGTTGCTGGAGGCCTTGACGATGATGGAGTAGACTGGGATCTCCTCCCGGTCCAGATCCTTCTTCACTTTCAGCACTCCCACTGGACTCAGGCCAAAGTTACCTTCACTGTTACCCCCTGCAGGAAGAGGTGGAGAGGATTTGTGCTCAGTCATTTCAGTTTCAAAGACTCGTGGGCTGACTGTAATGACACCAGCTACAGAAAGAAAAAAAGACAGATAGACTCATGTGATTCTCATTGTTATCACTGAGCTTTTGATGTAGAAATTTCTCTATCAGAGCATATAATAGATACAAGGGCTTCCAGACCAAATTTGCAATACAATTTGCAGGATTAAAATCTAAATTTTCAGATATTTTGTCATCTTTCTATGGCTTTGATAATTCTTCCAGAGCCTTAGTAGATTTCATGTGGTTGCATTTCATCCCTTATCGTCACAGAAAAATGCCATAATTTTTTATACAGGATGTTAGATGGAGCTTTGTGTGAGCGTGTGTGTGTTTGTGTGTGTGTGTGTGTGTGTGTGACACAGCATTGACCTGCTATGAAGTAGTAGACGATGGCGTTAGATCCTTCGTCTGCATCCACAGCTCCGGTTACGTTCCCCACCACAGTGCCTGGAGCTGAGTGTTCAGGTACCGACAGTATCTGGTATGGCAAGCTTCCACGCTGAAACACACACACACACACACACACACACACACACACACACAAAGACATAGACATCAGACCAAGGGAAGACATATAATAAGCATAAACATGGTTTAATGATAGTTGATAGCTGTTGGTTGGTTTTGGCTCCATGTCTGTCATTGTTTTGGTCCTATTTTTGGCTCTACTGCAGACTGAAAACCTAAAACAGCTCTTTGTTAGTTATTTCTGATTAAAGCACTAATTATAAATATACCTACAGCACAATTATGTGCATTTTGGAGAGAATATTTCACTATTTTTGAACATTTCTGACTGTTTTCTTGTATGGCTATATCTGAATGAAACTAAGATGTTAATTAAGACTGTGATGATATTATCTGTCATTCAGGCCAAACAGTAGAAAGAGTTTTGAAAGAAGCTTGAGCAATTAAATGCCTGTGGATTTGCTTTGTACTCACTGGAGGTTTGAAAAAGACAGGCTCATTGTCATCAATGTCCAACAGCGCCACCTGCAGAGGCTGCGTGGTCTCATAAGGCACTGGCTGGCCCAAGTCATTGGCCACAATGATAAGCTGAGGGAGCAGGTCACATTGAGTTAGACCCACAAACAAAATACCTGTGCACTTACATAATTGTACACACACATATACACACACACTGTCAGTTGACTCACGCTGTACAGGGCCTGTTTCTCCCGATCCAGTTTGACAGCAGTTGTGATGACTCCCGTCAAGGCATCGATGTGAAAGTTTTCCCAGTCTCTGTTGCCCGCCCCGGTCTGCAGGAAGGCATAGCGCACCTGTCCGTTGACTCCCTCGTCACTGTCTGTGGCAAACACCTCATACACCAGGAGGCCTGGGGGCTGCTCCTGCATGGACGGGACAAGAGAGCATGTGCTTGTGTGAACTAAGTCTACACATCTCCATTTACAATCAAGAGTTTCTATCTTCCACAAGTTTTTCCTGAAATACTTCTAGAAGCTCAGTCAAATCAAGCTGTAAGGGGACTTCAATTCCACAAGACTAACAAGGCCAAATATGAGGACAGACTTCAAGTGCATGCTGGATATAATGCAAATGGACAGTGTTAGAAGGTGTTTTTCCAATGTTTGTATGTATACAACTTCAAAGACCAAATATCAAAAAGTTGATTTCTTCTTTGGCAGTAAAGTTTTTAGAAAGAAAGAAATTAAGACTCCAAAATGGCATTCATGAGCTAATAACTTGTAAATATGGTAAATAAAATATGATGTCTCCGTTATGCACTTGAAGGCACTAACAGAACCACAACATACAACCAAGTAGTTTGTCTTTATTGTAGTATGTGTTAGTTTGTGGTACTTTGTAGTATGACCTCTGTTACGCCGTGACACATTTATAAAGTTACAGTTTATGATGATATACGTGTCCCATTTGGGAGTTCCCATTGGTAGCTTTTGCAAAGCTACCAATATGCACACATGCACCCACAAACACATGCACACACACACATTAACAGGGCTACCTCTAAGATATGCATGATGGTTCCATTGGTGGGCCTGACAAACACAGGTCTGTTGTCGTTGACGTCTATGACGGTGATGTGCAGGGAGGCGGTGCCCCACAGGGGAGGACGGCCCTGGTCTGTAGCCACCACGGTCAGGTTGAAACGCTCAAAAGACTGGAGCAGACGCAGAGAACGCACCAGGCCTGTGTTTGGGTCTAAGGAGAACGCATCTAAAGGGACAGAGGAGGGAAAGGGATGAAAAACAGATGTGAATGTTGGTCCATATCTGGCCTACTGCAGTGGGGTTCCAACCAGAGAAATCTGTCTATATAGGGAGATATTCCACCTACAAGAATATGTGATGTCACCTCCAGGGTGTGATGTAGAGCTACAACTGGCTAAACAGAGTCAAATGAACAGCAGTCAGTGGGACTTTTCCATAAGATCAGATCTCTAAAGTTTAATATTTTGTTTGCTGTGCATGGTGAAAATTAGTGGTGAAGAAGATACACATTTCTCTGTGCTTAAATGAGTGAAATCTGGAACTCTTTAAGAATTTTTTTCCTCTGGTTATGCAGCCAGTCAGCATCACATAGAAATCTTCTGAAAGTGGCGTATTTACAAACATCGATTTCATATCAGCTTATAATTATGTCTTCATTATAAATATTGGGTTGTGTGTCAATGACAGTTATAGTCTAGTTATTCATAAATATTTGGAATCAAATATAGTGATCATACAACACTTAGCACCACTGACCGCCATATATGCTGCTCTTTTTAAGCAAGTGCTCAGCACTGCCCCCTGATGTCCACAAGACTGTACTGCGCTGTTTTTTTTTTCCGGTCTCACAGCAGTCAATGGCCATGGTTCAACTTTCTCTTTCTGAGGGTTTTGGTTCCCACTCTGTCAAATGTAAAATTCCTGATTTGTCCTCTGATTTTTCCATGACTAAAGTGTTGAATTTACATGACCTATATAAACAAAATATGATGCCTTTTTCAATGACCAAAATTTTAATTCATCCCAATAATATATTAAATATTTATTAAGAGTCGCTGTGCTGCTTCTAAATTATACTGTAATGACGTAGATAATACTGCTTCACAAAATTGTTTCATTTAGGATTGTGTGCAGAGCTCATAGCCAGGTGATCCTACTGAGACTTGTATGAGTGTGATCATACCGGCCCCGGGTCCCAGCATGCTGTAGGTCAGCAGGCCGTTCTCTCCCTCGTCCAGGTCAGTAGCAGTCAGTGTTATCACAGACGTCCCGCTGGGCTCATTCTCAAACACGCTGGTGTTGAACTTTCGCTCCGAGAAGCGAGGCCGAAAATCATTCACATCCAGAACTGTCACCAGCACCTGAGATGAATCAAATCTCTTTCATCTTCATGTGACATTAGAGTGTGTATGCAACCACAGAGCGCTCCAGACACATTGTGGTTAAGGTCATGCTCCATATATGTGGTTATATGCATTTTTATGTCTGATCATGAATTTCCCCGTTTACAAGAATAAGCAACATATTCTTAATCTTACTGTGGAAACAGAAATTACTGAGATGACAAAAAATAACCATATATACATCTCACTTTTCTAACTAAGATCATCATATTCCAGCTATCATATTCAGGTTTCTCATAATTAAGATAGGATATGTTTTTTGTCACTGTAGGGAAATTTTCCTTAGACTCAAGTGTCATTACATTACAGCCATCATACTCATCATGAACACAAATACAAGAGGGCAGACCTCTGCCAATTCAGTTTGTGCTAAGCCCCGCTCCCTGTTGGCAATGCTGTTGCTCTAGGACACGCCCCTTTCAACCAGTAAGTGTGGATAGTTGGTCAGTGCTGCAACGGTGACCAATCTCCCCCCTGACCTGTGATGTTGCGTGAATACACGTGGAAACTGCCCATTGCCGGTCGTTGCCATGCTGCTTTGAAGCTAGTTGGCCCAGAAAGTTAATGACTTCCTTGCTGGCCTGTGACCAACATTTCCACCATGTTTTGTATAAATCCATTCTGTAATTTTTGAGTTAACCTGCTGACAGACAGACGGACAGGGGCCAAAACATAACCATCTGCCAGAGGTTTGCCCCGCCCTTATCCTGCTGTACTGCACAACCTGGTGGGCATAAAACTACGGTTGGCTAATTGGGATATGAGCGCCAACTGGAAAGGGGAGATCCATTCAAACACACATCCATTCTTCAGTACTATGACTTGTGTCCATCCCCTGTCACCCCCCTACCTGGACTGAGTTTTCTCGCCTGTTGTTGGGGCTGCCGCCTGGGTTGTCCCGGGCGACGGCGGTCAGTGTGTAGTGGTCCTTCGTCTCTCTGTCCAGAGGGGAGAGGATGGTGATATCTCCCTGACACAGAGGAGGTGGAAGATTAGGAAGGAAGTACTGACAGGGCGTGGTGGTACAATGCCATGGTGTGTTTGTCTCCAGATGTGTGTGTATGTGCGCGGGAGAGGAAGACAGAAATGGAGCATGGGGGTCAAATATTTACATTGTGCTTAGTACACTCAAGCTAATTGTTTTAAGTCTCATTTCCAGGCAGGATGATGTTCATTGTTGATGTCCAACAATGCTGGAAGAGAACACACAGCTTTGAATGCACACCACTCCTTAGTTACTTAATAATAAATGTTTAACTTTTTTTCATCAGCCAGCCAAAACGGAATATGCTGACATTTGTTTTATTTTCTGTGGAATTTTGTTTGGTCATTTTTGGAAAACTTGAATTATGTCAGACGTACAGGATACATAAGGGTGTTTCAAAAGAAGATATACAATAATAGAACATTTTAGTCATTTATAATTTGCATCATGTTCATATCTATTTTCATAGCTTATTTATATTACTAATTGTATTTCTAGAATGTTAATAGGGATAAAATGTAATGGTAAGGCTTTTGTGTTCAAATGGTTTCCCGTTATTTTTTCACGTTTGCTTTTTTGTGTAAAACTGTCACATATCACCTTAAACAGCCCATTGTCTACATTCATTTGATGCTTATAAAAATGCATGCCTTCTTTAAAAAACAAAAAACAAAGTATATCTTCTTCATATTGCTGCTTGTGCCAACTACCCATTTCTTCTTTTGTTTATTCCAAACAAAGTGCTGTTTCTGCTGCCAGAAACACAAAACAAAAAATCACTTCCCCTGCACCGCTGAAAGACCAGCCAGACACAAAGTAAATGCAAAAGCTTTCACAAACTGGTTATAGGTCGAATCATTATTATGTTCTATCAATCAGCAATAAGGAGGAGTAAATATTACATTGATCTATGTGAAAATATCACAGATTATTACTTCACATGTGCTACCAGCTGTTTTTTGTTTTTTTTTTGTGTATACTAAACAAATTTTTTAGGAAGCTGCAGTTTCTGTTTGGGCCTGCCTGTCCCTAAGATGAGTCACTTCAGGAGAGAACAAAAAACAAAAGAGGCAGTGGTGTGAAGTTGTGGTTGGGCTGATGTGCTGCTGACATGTGGCTTCACTCACAGTGGACGGACTGATGCCAAACTTGCCCTCCCCGTCCACCAGGCTGTACTCGATCACAGAGAAGTGGCCCGAGTCAGCGTCTGTCGCGCTGACTCGGACTATGGTGGTGCCCAAGTCCACGTCCTCAAACACCGGCTTCTACAGAGAGAAATAAACACACACTCTGGCTCAGGGACACTACGAGGGTAACCAATATTTTTATTTTGGTAGAATCGTGCCATCTGATTTGATAAAATACATTTGTTTTGCACTGCATACACATGATTGAACTCTTGATGACAAGTGTTGCTGTACCTGATATGAGGGTTGTGTAAAGACAGGGTTGTTGTCATTGATGTCGACTATCTGCAGGTAGACAGGCAGCTCAGCTATCCTGGGAGGGCTGCCGTGGTCCTGGGCCCGAACTGTGAAATTCAGCCACTGTACCTGCTCATAATCCACCGTCCGGTTGGCTATAACCTTACCTGAAAAAAGGACATTGCTCATTACACTTAGTGATTCAAACGATATGGATTTTTGAAGACCAGCAGGTATTTATACATGATTCTTGCTGTTTTTGTAAAGAAAATGTGATGTTCTGTTGTTTCTGCTTTCCAGTTCATTCCTCTGCAGCTTCTCACTGTCATCATCATCTGAGTCACAGCTGTACTTTCTCAAAAGATGATGATTGGTGTTTTGTGGCTATCAGTAATGCTTCTGTTGGAGTGTAGCCAGATGGTTTTGCAAGTCAAACGAAAATGAACTCCCAAGATTAGCTGGCTGTGCCAGGTTAAATATCGGCTTGACAGAAGTGCAAATGCCTTTGCTGAGCACTTAATGGTGTCTCACTGTCATTCATGTGTATGTCTGAAGGTGACATGATGAGCAGCTCAAAAACTGAACTGTATCCCTTCCTTGTCTTTTTTGTCCTAGTATTTCTGTATGCACCTAGTACTTTTACCGTGTTCACTGACTTTTACTGGATTTTATTTTTTGACTTTTCTTTCAGATTGCTCTTTTAGGTTGTTTTACCTTTTTAGATTGTTTTATGTTGTTGTCTTGTGCCCTGTTTTATGGATGTATGTTTTTCTGTGTTCTGTTTTCTGAGGCACAACATCAAATTCCTAGCACCTGTCGAATTGGAGCGGCAATAAAGTATTGAATCTTGAATCTAATCTAAAGGTTTTTTTGAGTAAATCTTGAGGAAAACAGGAATTTGCACCATCAAAAGTGGTGAATCTCGACAGTTTGCTTAGTGTTGTTAACTCTGTAAACTGGTGGATCGTACCGGTGGAAGGGTCCTCCAGTCTGAGGTATCCTCCTCGGGGCAGGTGGAGCAGCTGGTAGATGACCTGGCCGTTTGGGCCTTTATCCGGGTCTACAGCTGTCACCGAGAGCAGCGTTGTGCCCGGGTGAGCGCCTTCCAGAATCTTCTCTGTGAAGTTGGACACTCCAAGGGGCCGGAAACGAGGGGCATTGTCATTCACATCCAACACATTAATGGTCAGTCTCGCTAAAGAGGAAACGGTGACAATGAGAAGAGAGATAGATAGTAATGGAGGATAAATTAGAGCTCTGAATAAAGAGAATATGAGGAAACAGATGTGATTTCATTTTTGAGACGGTCTTACCGTTAGGAACACTGACTGACTTGTCAATAATATCACTGGCATTGTCATGGACAGACACAATGATCTCAAAGGTGGCCACCAGCTCTCTGTTGAGTGGGTTGCGCACAAACACAGCACCTGAAAATCAACAGAATCACATCCAGTCATTTTCCAAAAGGCAAAACACTCTTTATTCAGCATGTCGAGCATCTGGCTGACAACTATCTTACCAGTGTGGAAGTCAATACCAAAGGACTCCTGCAGGCCATCCACAGCATTGTTCCCATCATCCTTTGCCTCCACAGAAATGATGTAATACTCCAGCCGGGGCCGAAGGTCAGGGTCCTCGGCGGTCAATGTGGCCACCACCACACCCGGAGGCGTGGACTCGTTGACGTTTATTGTGGTTACAGGATCGATAAAACGAGGCCGTGAGTCGTTGACGTCGTCCAGGATGACCGTCAGGGTTGCTGTGCCAGATAGAGGGGGCGTGCCTCGGTCAGTTGCCATGACGACCAGGCGGTAGGACCCCCGCTCTTCTCGATCGAGAGTGGCATTGCCCACCAGGACCACGCCCGAGAGCGAGTCGACCACGAAGCGGTCTTGAGCTCCACTTTCGAGCCGGTACATCAGCCAGCCATTGGAGCCTGAGTCAGCGTCAGTGGCTGACAGCTGAGTCACCACCACGCCTGCAGGGATGAGACAGAAACACACATATGGTTGTATTACTATACATGTGACGTCCTTCACTGACTAGATTAATTCTCCAACTCTTTAAACCTTAGCCTTTAAACCTTAAATATTAAATCAGAAGTTCTAAAAACTACTACAATCAAAAACATTGTAGAAATCGTGGGTCTAATATTGTAGAAAATATTGCATACGGCAAATATTGTGATTTTTGTAATATTATCAAATATTGGCCAAAGCTTAATCATAACCGTGACAAACTAACCCCTTAATGAGATAAAGAGTCTCCATCCTTCCTATCCTACATGTAGTCCTGATAAATAAAGGCGTACAAGAAAACACACACACCACACCATGGTCAAATAATATTTGCAAACACTTCTTAGGGTTTTTTTTTTTTAACATGCTTTTTGTAATACCCAATATCCTTTTGCTTTGCCACCTCCACCCCGAGGTCAAAGTGCAGGATCACTACCTCGAGTTGGGATTCGGCGTCTTCAGTGACAAGATGGGTGGAGTTTCCCCCCATAAGGCAACACAATGAAAGTAAGCAGAGATTATATTTAGCATACTTTTCTGTTACTGACAGCTTACCAACTGTCCTGGTGTGCTAAACCCCACCCATCTGGCACTCAACCAGATGAAAAGAAATGGTAACAGTTATCTGAACCCCCTCCCCCAGCACACGCAAACACACACACACACAAGCACACAGAGACACACACGTACCAGTGGGGCTGTTCTCAGGAAGTCGCACACTGAAGCTCGAAGGGCTGAAGATTGGCGGGTTGTCATTCTGGTCCAGGATGGTGACAGTGAGAGGGACGCTGCTGTTCAGACCCCCTACGTCCTCCCCAACCAGGAACAGCTCCACCCGGGGCTCCACAAACGCCTCGCGGTCCAACTGCGCCCCCTGTCGCACGCGTATCACACCTGGAGGGGGTGAAGGCACGGAGGAGAGTGAAGATGAAAAACTTGAAAATGACAATAATTTTTCACCGTGTGGTTGTGTGTGTCTATGTGTGTGTGTGTGTGTGTGTGTGTGTTACCAGTATTGGCATCCACAGTGAAGAGGTCCAGCCTGGCTCCCAGCAGGCGGTACTTGACCAGAGCATTGGGCCCAATGTCCTTATCCTCAGCCAGGACTGGCCCGTTCAGCACTGTCACAGTGCTGCCTGGAAGAGGGGCAAAGATAGAGAGAGGAAGTGGTGCAAAATGGATAGAAATAGAAATAGAAAATGAAAAGTAACATTTTTATTCTCAGTTTAGAATCTTTTACAGTAAGTCTGCTGCACCCAACTAACTATCAGGCCATCTGTCCCCCCAATCCATCCATCCCACTCCCAGCTCAGTCAGCCAATCAGTCAATCACTGTTAAAGGACAATTCACTTTTTTTCAGATAAAGTCATACAAAAATTGGACTTGAAAGCAGTCAGTGGGAATGGGTGGCTTGGCATCTGTGATAATTACTACAGCAAAATGTTGCCAGAATGGATGCAAAATGAATGAGAGTCATCGGGGAAACTGTACTGTGGCTCAAATTTGGAGCCAATCTGTCTTAATCAACAAAACCTTGAAGAAATTATTTTACACTGCGGTCGCTCCTATGACTTTGCTGTCAGATTCTTCTTCTGTGTTGTAAATAAAACCTTTCTTGTTTCTGAATGTAAAACTCATAGCTGTCACATGCTTGCATTAAAAGCTCGGGCTATGAATTTCAAAGTGAAAAAAAAAACAAGCAAACTGCAGTGCAACACATCATTACGTAAACAAAGCCAGATGTAAGGGAGACAGTGTTTGGGCAGGGAGTGTTGTGCTGCAGTTTCAGGTCCATTTAAGGGAAAAGAGAGAGATAGACACACCGGGCCGGGTGCTACCTGCTGCAGTGTTCTCAGTGATCTCTGCCCTGTAGCTCGACCTGGTGAATATCGGCCTGTTGTCATTCTCATCCAGAATAGTGATCACCAAGAGGTCTGAGTCCTGAGAGGAGGATGTGGGACAGAGGAAGGAAGAGGAGGAGATTGAGGCGAGAAGAATGAAACACTGTAAGATGATCAGACTTCAAAGAGGCAAACTGCTCAGGTGTGAATGTTGCGGTTTTAGGCAGGAATGCACTGTGTTTTTGCAGTCGGTGTATGTGCTGTGCACCCTGCAGAAGTCAACACGGCTGGTGGTTGACTGTTTGCAGCTCTCACCTTTGCCACAGAGCTGTGGTTCAAGTATGCAATTATACTGCATATCGCTGCTGCCATGAAGAAACCTCATAACTGCAGCTTGGGCAGCTCTCATGCACTTCCTTAAAATAAACAGTGTTTATGTAATTCTTATTATTAGAAAGTTTCATGACTCTAGGCCCCATAAAATGTTCTCATAAAATACAACATTATTTAAAGCTAGGCAAGATTTTTATGTAAAAATACATTCATCCTCCAAGCCTAAATCATAACGTGGGGTTGTAACAGGGAAGAACATCCTGTCCCTTATTTGCCCTGTTGGCCCAAATGAAACTCTGGCATTGGGTAACATCACTCTTGGGAAATCTTTTATACACACAGGACGTGATCGCTGTCTAGATAAACGTGACATTTTTTGCATATCTCATCACTTCGGCATACTTCAGTATAATGCAATCACAAGCAGGTCAAGTTGGTAAACATGAGTGTGCGGTATATAGTTTGTTGATGATAATTTACCTAATTTCAGATTAAAGAGGTCCTTAATTTTGAAACAGTTAGCTCTTGCTGCTATCTGGGGCTGCCTTGTGTCGTTTAAAAAAACTATCGTTGATCTTATTAAAATGGAGTTTAAACGTAAGTTCAAGCAGGGAGACTACATGCGCTGTTCAATGTTGCATTCAATTCTTCACGTCTGTCGCTCTTCAGCCAATCAGCAGCTTTCCTGCTCCACGTGAGCTTTCTCAGCCTATCAGTCTCTCCCGTTTCTCTGAGTTCATTCATGCTTTCTTCTTATTCCTTTTAAGGCTCTTTCTTCTGTTTGTCCTTCCAACTCTTCTCCCAGTCAGCCAATCAGAATCTCGGCTTCCCACTCAACTGACTGTCTCTCTATATATACCGCATTCATTCATTCGTGCTGTCTTTGAGGTCTGATCCATTGCGCACCCACCACTGATGTAAGGCTCCACGGGGGGAATTCCTATGGCCATTCTCAAGGGATCATCCTCCTCTCCCTCCTGGAATGGTTTCATCATCGTGGGAGCCTGCCCCCAAATTTTTGTTCAATAAACATGTCATTTTCACGTTCTTCCAATTTAGTCTCTCCTGATTGAATTATGTTTAAGATACAAGGTTTTCATTCACCGGCAGTGAGCTGTGCTTCTTTCAACTGCAATTACATGTAATTATGTGCCTATG
>OMKZ01013997.1:959-15972 GCA_900302535.1 Neoniphon sammara
GGATGTTTGGGTCTCTCTCTCTCTCTCTCTCTCTCTCTCTCTCTCTCTCTCTCTCTCTCTCTGTTTATGTGTAAATGCATGCGCCTCGCCGCGGCCCTACCTGTATTTCAACAGGCCCTGTTGTCTCATTATCAGAGTGACATTTGTGCGGTCCTGGCGGAGCCATCTGGACGCGTCCCACACACATGTGATAGAAACCAGCCTGGGTTTGGATCTGACTCACATCAAACAGCCTCTCTGCCCACACACACACACACACACACACACACACACACACCACCATCCTTCCCCCCACACCACTGTCCCCATCTCTCCATATTCATAAATGAAGAGAGACAGCCTTATTCCGGAACCAACTCGGAAAAGCAATTAAAAAGGAATTAAGGGTGTGCAGGGAGAAATTGGATATGATACCCGACGCCTATTGTAAATGTCAACGTTATTACTGTGTTGTTGTTTCCCATTCCTTGGGCCGCCTCGTCCGTTTTCAGGAGTGACAGCCCATAGTCCGGCGGGCTTAATGAAGCCGTCTCAGCAGCCCAGGGTCTTGGCATGCAAGGTGAAGAGTGCTGCTCACCCTTCCTGCATGAAACTCTCATTAAGATCATGTTTGCTCACTGGTAGTAACATCGCCCTCCCGTTTTCCATTTTTTCCCCCCTCTTCGTCTTCTGTCCTGAACCAAATGTCTGTTAAACTTACATCATTACATTGACATTGTTGTCCTAGCTCTGTGAGAATTGCTACTGTATTACTATTAATTTGTCCTAATTATGTTTTCAGTGAACACCGGGAAGGTTAGTGATTGCCTCTGGCATTAGCTAATGGGATCCTTTATAAAATAAATAAAACAGACACCCTGCAAATTCCATTTATGCAGTTTTTGTTGCCAATATTTTTATTCAACAAAGAAACCTATCAAATGGAAAAATTGTAAACAGGAGTCGCATGAATGGAGCTCCTTAGGTAAGGGCTTTTTCTACTGATACCCAGGCCACCACTTGGATTTAATAATAATGATAATGTATTACCACTGAGAAATTCTCTTTTGGTCTTTCAGTCTATTGCTCAAGGGCAATTCAACGGGGTGCATATTTGCTCTTATGGCAGCTTGAACCTTGAGTTGAAGGGCAGTCTCACTAATCACTTTGCCAACCTGCTGCCCACCTTTACATGTGTGGATCTTTGCTAAGATACAGAAGCACTCATTCGAAAAGCTTGGAACTCACTCTGGCGACCTGCATCTCCCTGAATGTTATACTGATTAAATGTTTAAGAGAAGTCTATATGGCTATAGGTGTCAAAGCTACATAAGGTTTAAAATGAAATTTTAGTACATAGTTGTTTTTAGACACCATCTTCTGAGATATATAACAAAAAAACATAAAGTGTTATCTCGTACATACGAACTTCTCTGGTGCAAATGCTTGATATTAACAGCTGTTTATGCACTACATAACAATTTAGTTTATCGCTTGGTCTAAAACTGGGCTGCACATAGTCAAAAAGAACTTGGGCTATATGAGAGCTGAAATGTAGACACAACATTTAAATAATATCTAATGCTCTGTGGGGTCTTGGATTGCACACTGATCATTTACTGTGTCTAGGTAAATGACAGACATTTTCTTATGAGGTATGGCCCTGGATAACTCACACAAAAGGGAATCTGTGTCTTGTGGAGACATCTACTAGAGGCAATGGGAGTTTGGGGACACTGTAAGGCAATTTCAATTTTAAGTCACCGCTGACTGCTGTCCAAGCCATCACTGAAAACATAAGAAGCGGTTCTGGTGTGAGGGTGTTAATGGAATTACACTGGGATCTGTGATATCCTGGGTGAGCACAGATTATTGTATTACTCTAATATCTGAATGTGCCGTTTTATCACACTTGAATTTCACACCTGAGGGAATTTTACTCTGTCTTTTGCAGCTTCTGCTCACATGAAGTGAAATTCAAGTGCACACTGGTCCTGGAATCAAATTTTAATATATACGTTCACTGTCTTCGCAAATAAACAAATGAAAAACCTTCATTTATTGTGGGAATGGTTTTGCTGAGCATGGCTGCTCTTGTTCAGCATGCACTTCAAATTCATACAGCTGTACAGCTTCATACTGGGAGCTTCCCAGTACAACCACAGCCTGCTGCTGTCGGGCACTTAGCAGCTCCACTGGACCAACTGGGGATTAAGTAGCTTCTTCAAGGGCACCTCAGTGGTATTTGCCAAGAGAGAAGAGTGTTATTCATTTTCCCCACCAAGATTTTCCCAGATTATCTGTCCTCAAATCTAATACTTCAAGCTCAAGTAAAAAGAATATTTCTTTTCCAGATTTCAGTGATTATGCATGCACATGTACAGCCAGTCTATGCAACCTGTGTGTGTGTGTGTGTGTGTGTGTGTGTGTGTGTGTGTGTGTGTGTGTGTGTGTGTGTGTGTGCGTGTGCGTGTGTGTGTGTGCGCGCGCGTGTGCGTGTGCACACGTGCACAAGTTTCCTGCCTTCCTTTGTTCTCACACTCCTGTCTTTGAGTCTGTCTTGTGTGTCTCCGTTGATCCTACTGTATAATGGAAGTGGATGACAGCCACATCTGAAGTCAGGAGATGAAAGACATCATTTACAAGTAGGTGTCTGGTCCCTGACACGGCTTGAATGAAAAGTGGGGCTTATGCATGCACACACACACATATATATATTGCACACAGTACATACAGTACGGCAACAGATGTTAAAGACACAGCACTGCTGAAAAGGAAAAAATCTCTGTTACTTTCTTACTAAAGTTTACATCGTTATATGTGAGATGTGTGACCCTCAGGCTCTAATCTCATTATATATATTCTCAAAAATAGATTACTTAATTGCTTAAATTGCTTTCTGAAATACATAATCTTGCTTTCTCTTCACAGGTAATTTTCATCTGACCACGGTGGATCTGCTGTTTTAATTATTGTAAGTCATTCTGGATCACAACACCAGTTGAGTGCATGAAATGTAATGTAATGAAAACCCACATGGATAGTTCAGACAAACACTCAAAACTGATGTGACTTAATAGGACAACACATCTTGCATTTCAACACAATGTCTTAGAAAGCATGCTGGTATTATATAGATAGAAAGATAGATAGATTTTTGAAAATGTAATTTAAAAATCATGCTTCCAACACATCTGCAAATATGAAAAAGTACCATCAATATCATTTGATTCAAAGATCCAGATTTTTACTATTAAATAAAACATTTTGCCTTATTGCAAAATACACAGCAGCCCAGAATGCCACAGGTTTGTCACATATCTCCTGCTACTTCTTTTGTTTCTGTTCTTGAACGTAAACCCCTGAAACAGGTTGTCCAAGTCTTCCATGTCCAATTACAAGAGACATAACCTGCCAGGTCTGATTGTGTTTCAGTAATCTCTACTGTTCCTTTTCTGTGCGTCCTACCCTCTGGCGTGCACAGACGCCATGAGGGGTTAGAGGCACCTGCACTGGTGTCAACCCTCTGCACCTTGTCTTGATGCCCTTGAGCGGTAATTGGTTGAATCCCTCCAGAATCCAGCTTCAGGGCACAGAAATCCACAGCTCCCCAATCAGCCAGCTGTCAATCATTCAGCCAACTAAACTAAAGCCGGGGATAACTAACAGCCTGGGATTGGAATTTAGAGTTAGACAGACATAAATCTCTCTGACAAGTTTGTGCTGGCCAGGTAGCGCTTTTATAGGCAGGGCTATCACCAAATTGGATGATAGGGTTGTTGCCAACATGGTAGCTCGGGGAAACAACATCTAATTTTGCTTTCACAGAGGAAAACAGGATGTGGATTTTTTTTTTTTTTTGCTCCACATATGTAAACGTCATGTGGCTGACATCAAAGCAGTCTAACAAGAATACTAAAGAGATGCTTAGTTTTGGCTTGCAGGTAATTTAAAATGCATGACTTAGATGTTCATCTGCAATATATGTGCCATTGCTATATTTTTCCAGTGATCTCTCTGTGTGCATCTTTAGGCAGGAATACAACCAAACAGCCACACAGTCTGTCCCAACATATTGCAGAGGGGAAATACAACATCCATTTCTGCTTCTGTTTTGATCCTGGTGGTAGCGGTGTCATTTTTATCTTATGATTCCTTGTTGACAACTGCAGCACAGTAGCCCTTGTGGTCAGAGAAAGCATCCGGTAACCACAAAGTCCCAGGTTTGATCCTCGTAAACCCCGAGTGTCCCCCCTGCTGAAGTGTCCTTAATCAAGACGCTGAATCCCTTCCCAGCTCCGGGAGCGCTCCTCTGCGGCTGACCCTGTGATCTGACCTCACTGCAGCCGCGGAGGCAATAACACAACCCTTTGGGGATCTGTAGAGAATTACAAAGTTCACAAGCCATATTGCAGTCCTCCGCCTGATCACACAAGAAGGACAGCAGTAAAGGGTAATCCTATTCAACAGTAATTAATTCAACAAAATGATTAGCTGCACCAAAGCAGTGATACTTGTCCCACCTGTGCTGAGAGACAATGTCATCAGGTCTGGAGCAGTGAGATGCTTTAAAATAGCTTAAGAGTCATAGCACAAAAATGAATAACCTTATTTATCCAGGGAAGAAACAATACTGTATTTTAGCAATGTGCTAACTTCATACAAATAGACCTATTCACAGAGCTACATCCACAACCACAGTCTCCTCCTGTTGCTCACTGAGCAGCTCCTCTGGACTCATGTGATCTGATTTGGGTGAAGTACATCACACAAGGGAGCATTAATGGTTGTAGTTAAATAGTTTATAATTCATTGCTTTGCTCACCCGGGATTGAAACCTGCAGCCTTCCTGGTTTAAATCCTGCTGCTCTTGTGGCAGTCAATGTCATCTTGATACATTACAAAGGTGGAAACACCCAAGTCTTTTTGCTCCAGTACTGTAGTTGAGTCGGTTTTTTGTGTACTTGCACTTGTTATTTTTTTTAAACATTTTTTCGTCTAAGTTTACTTTGACCTTTTGCTCATTATATTTTACACTTAGCTACATTTTAAATCATATCCATTACTGAGCACAGATTTTGTGGAGGCATTCACACTGAACAGTCACTCAGCAAAGAACAGAAGAGTAATTGGGATTTTTGCACTTTTCAATTGAAAAAATCTAGTTTGAACTTTGCCATCTCTTCCTTTTTAAATTTACATGGGAAAGATCACATGAAAGTTCTCTTCTAAAAGTAACTGAGCAACTTTAATATTTAAAATGAGCTACTTTTACATTTATGTTAGTAGAGTTTTACCAGCAGTAACTTTGCTAAAACTTTACTCAGGTATCAGCAAAGTAACAGTAATTCTTCTTGAGTAGGACATTTTGGTTCTTTTTCAGCCCTGGTAGATTATAGCAATAAGACAACAGGCCATTATTTACTGTTATAATAGGCATAACAGTGATGTCATGAGGTACAAGGTGGCGTGGACCACCCTCAGCATCGCCTGAAGACCCATAAATGGAGTCAATAACATCCTTTTCTGTATAAAGACGAGAAGCTACAGCAGAAAAAGGGATTGGAGATTTTTTTTTACTCTGAAACTAAGTGATAGAGTGCGTGATGAGCATGTTTTGAGGATGTTTAGCGTGTTTGGCATATCTGTTTTATCCTGGGAGGGCCAGCTGTTCCTTTGAGGAATTATCAGCACAGCTGGAATCTTTGTCATCTTTGTCCAATCTGTTGTACAAATATACTGTTATATAATTATACTGTATGGACAAAATAATCCTTAAACCAACAGAGTTTTCCCACAGTGAAGGGTACTGGTGGCTAAAGCATGTATGGGAATTGTATTTTCTATCATCATTTTGTTCCCTTCATCTATTAAAGCTGCAATGCAGTGGGTTAACTGTCAGATTTTTTTCCCCCTAAATTTTGAAGTGTTCCAGCCTTCAAGCTAGTTTACACTCGCTCCTACTGGCATCATGCAGCAGACCAATGCTGAGCACCACTCACATTAAAATTCAGATTGATCAGCTCTATCCCATAATTCATTTCTGCTCTGGTGGGAGCATTGTCACAGAGCACAAGTGGCCATCCAGTTGTTCGATGAGCATGATAATTATGTCAGCCATATGCCATGGTTTTCTAAATCACCTGATCTGAACCCAGCACCAGTGAGAGGTGGAATAGTGCCGGAGCGTTGTTTGCCACCTCCAGTAACAAAACGTCTTTATTGACATTCTCTTTATTCATTATTTGCCCCTTTATCTCTCGCTGTTTGCGCTTTTTTCCCTCATCTTGGGCATTCCCTCTCTCGCCCCCAACCCCCACCCCTATCCCGTTCACTTGATTATGTCGAGCCAGAGTCGGGGAAAGTGTCACTATGGAAACAGGGGCAGAGGCAGTGGAGGGCTCTCTATGGGAGTGAGGGGGAAAGAGAGAGAGAGGGAGAGAGAGAGGGAGAACTGGCTACTGCTGTGGAATCTAGCATTGCTGATCGGACTCAGATCTGACTGAAAAGGGGAAGGCAGATGATAAAATTTCTTCACTAGTCTAGCTGGTCTGTTAGGTATATATGAAATCCAAAGTGCCTTACCGTACCATAAATGCTTCTTTTTCTCTGAGAGTGGAGTGAGCAGTCCACTTCTTTTAATAGCCTCCCTTTTATTGGGGATGAAGGAAAGCTATATGAGGGACATAGAGTTGTGGACGCCCAAGAGAGAAGAATCTAATGTGATGGGATCTTAGTGCAGCAACCTGCTTGTGATAAATACATACATTTGCATACATTTGACATCTTCCTAATATTAAATCCCCTTTTACATAATTTACACCTTGACCGTCTCAAAGCTTTAAAATTGCTTTCTGTTTGCTTTTCTTCATCTATATCTCCTCCTTTGTGATTGGCATAGATTTAATGAGGGGATTCAATAAGAAATAATAGCTTTTACCTGGATTCACCTCATCAGTTCATTTTATGCCCACAATTTTTTGTACATTCAGTGTATAATTTAAGAAGAAATCAAACTTCCAACCCTGGCAGTGCAACATACTGCCCACTGAGCTACACAGCACTATTATCACCTCTGTACCTTATTGTATTATGTAAACATGCAGTGCCACATCTGGGCAGATGTGTTTTGCATGCGAATTTGGCTTAATTGTCATTGCCATAGAAAATGGATTTCCTCATGAAATGAGCCAAGGAATAAAGAAACCTCACCTTTCTGCACACCAGATTTTCAGGATTTGGGATTTTTTGGTTTTTGATTTGATTTCACCTGGTTGGAGAAAGCAGTGCACACGCATGGTAGGAAAAAAAATGCCAAGTATTATGAGTACTTATATCCATTGTCATCCTTGAGTTTTAGGAGTGGGCTGGTGTAGGAGAGAGGAGAGCCAGGATGGAGCAGGTTAGAAAAGGGGGAGGAGTAAAAAAGAGGAAGGGGGGGCAGCATGGAGGGAGGTATGATAGTGAGAGGGGCTGAGACAGTAGCTGAGCGAGCCAGAGGGAGGGAAGGCAACGAAGGAACGGCTCTCCTTCTGAGGGGAAGCTGAGTCTTCATCCCAGAGCTCAGGGAGACCGAGAGAGACGAAGACAGACAGAGAAAAAGAGAGAGAGAGAGAGAAAGGGAGAGAGAGAGAGACAGAGAGAGAGAGAGAGAGAAGTCTACAGTCCCATCTGACCGGTCCATCCCAGCTGCTTCAGCTCCTCAACTTGAAATCAAGACGTCCGCTGTGAGGTACGTTACCTCTCACTGTCTCCTTTGTGCCTCTCCTCTCATCTCCCCTCATCGAGTCTGTGGTCCAGCTTCAGTCAGGCGCTGGGGGTGTTAAGTAATGCGAGTGCAGCGGTACGGTGTAAAGATCCTGCCAAGTACAAGGCTTTTCAGCAGCAGGTTGGAGCTCTGTGTGACTTAGTGTGTGTGCGTGTGTGTGTGTGTGTGTGCATAGATACAATGCTGTTCAATATCAGGTTGGAGCTGTGTGTGTGTGTGTGAGGGAGCAAAATAGGGTCTGATTTATCAAAATGTAAGCAGTGATTTTGCTGAGATGTAGTTTCGTTGACATTTGAGGACTGATTAGATTTTCTGCAATCATATATTTTCTGGGCGCAGGGAGACCTGATGTTAGAAACAACACTGAAAAGAGGTGATCACCCTCTAACTTGGCTCTGATGTTGTTTGGATTCTTTCATATTTTCACTCATAGCTATACAGCTGTGTAGGATTGTGTGTAATTGTAAGCAGGGAGTAATAATTGCTGTAATACATCACTTGGAGCTATAAACAGTGGCTCATATATTCTATAGATTACTTGGCTGTGCATCAAAGCTTCATGCTGCTGTAACTCTATTCTTAAGCCAGGTGTCAGGTTCTGAATCAGTTGCTTAAAATATTTATATTCAGCTGTAACCATTATGAATATTTCACTCATGATTGGTCATGAGGAAAAGGAGATACTGTGTGTGTATAATTTTTAGACATTTCCACAACTGCTTTTTGATCATCTCCTGCTGAAACCTCTATGCATTTACAGGCTAATGAAGATTTAGTGGATTTAATTTGCTGTTATGTTACTGATGTATTGTGGTGAATGGAGAAACATATTCAAAAATGGCTTACAGGATGGTTTCTGTAAAAAGAGTCAGTCGCAAATTCAGTGTAGCCATTTGAAATCTAAAAATGTTAAAATAATAACGTTAAAACTATAATGTTAAAGAAAACACTGCAGCTAACAGTCTGTCTCCATGACCCTAAGTCTCCCTCACTGTCTGTCAGCAGCTCTCTTCATTACTGCCATTAACGTCGGGGTAATGTTATCAGGCACATTGGCGATATTGATCTTCTAACCTTTTCCCCGGGGGGCAATAGACCAGACAAGCTCCTAGTCTTAATTTTAACTGCACTCTTAATGTAAGGAGAAACCGTTTGAGGATCCGTAACAGAGTGGAGAGTTTGGAGAGTGGACTGGTGCAGGAACTGTCTTTGTCCTGTGGCTATACAGGCCGAAGTCATGATGTCATACTTGCTGGACCTCTGTCTTGTCTGCATATTAGAAAATATATCTCAACAAAAACACTGAGAGAAGGTGGGCTGTCGTTAGAAACAAAAAAATCAGAGTAGAGAACCAAACTGTTATAGGTTGCGAATGATTATTTGGTATTTCAGTGTGTTAATTCTACACTGTTTGAAAGAAATGTTGCTTGTGTACTAGACAATGGCACAGTTTTAATTCTGTGTTTGTTATATTGGGCATTTTGTGTAAAAATTAAGACTTGAGAAGAGGGTTATTCAGTGTAATCATGGTACAGCAGTTTTTGTGCTTTGGCTGTACACTGCAGGCTTGTGTCATGATGTCATACTTTTTGGCTCCCTCTATTCTGTCTTCACAACAAAATATTGTGGAATATACACAGAAATAAGGTGGATTCCACTATAAAACACGTTAAAAAAGAGCAAAATACAGGTTTTATTAATAGCAGGGAGACAAATTTTCGCATTTGCCAGAAGAGACCAAAATATCCCAGGTAATTATAACGGGTAATTCTGTAATTTTATGGTAGCTCAGTCTCTGTCAAAGCATCTCACCTGGGCTGAAATAAGCCTCATTTACAGCCTCATGATACCCAAGAAGAGCTTTTACTGTTCAGATTTACATTATGGTTTTAGTGACTTAGCGTTCCTTCAGTATAACCTTGTTTTTATTTTTAACCCATTTCATGATTCAGTTTGTGTCACAGCTCTGCTCAAACAGGGCTTACTGTCTTATTGACTTCCCTTATCAAAACTTTTGTCAAGGACATAGCCTGTTGAAAAGGCAATAGGATGAAGTCTATTGGAAAACCTACATGTTATGTTTGAAATGACATATAGTTGTTACTTTTCGTCATGTTACAGATTGACATGATACTGCATTTCATGTGAGAAGTAACACAAATGCTGTACACTGCTGCACTACATATTATATACGAGTAAGATTTTATAAGACTGATACACTTGCAGTCCATGCAGTTTCATCACTGATTCAACTCAGACTGTAGTAAGTAAAGGCCCAGATGTATTTGTGCGCCTGCGGGCATGACTCCGTCTGTGCATCCCTCTCATGTTCATATGTGTTTGTATGTGGGCGCATCAGTGTGTGTGTGCGCGCGCGCGTGTGCGTGTGTGTGCGGACTGCAAAGAAAGTATATGGAGATCAATGCAAGCAGCTGTTCTCTCCTCACTTCAAACGGCGCTCTGTTGTTGGTGCGGCAACGCTCCGACAGGCCTCGCGCAAGGGGATCAAAGGCTAATGAGACAGCCATCGCACAAATGCACCCGGCAGACCCATGAATATTGATACGGCTCAGGAGAGAGATGGAGGCAGGGCATCTTCAATCACTCATCAGCAGCCCGATAAATTAGAGAAGGTGGAGGGGGGTGTTAACGGGGGGAGGTTGATTATATGATGGAAGGACTTTGGATTTAAAACGTTATTTTTCTTTGCCAAGGGAACACCACCACATAGCCGGAATATGTGGTCAACAAA
The DNA here is from genome assembly GCA_900302535.1 of Neoniphon sammara. Taxonomy (NCBI): domain Eukaryota; kingdom Metazoa; phylum Chordata; class Actinopteri; order Holocentriformes; family Holocentridae; genus Neoniphon; species Neoniphon sammara. Next base: position 11,459 of record OMKZ01013997.1, read on the forward strand.
ATATTGTCAAAAGATTTTTAGTTTGCTATAAAGCCCATTTTGGGTCTACGTGCATGTCACAGTTTATGTGGTTGTCAGTCGTAGTTGGAGAAACTTGAGTGCAACAGTACGCTCCAATATGCCTGAATTCCTAAGACACCAACATTGCAAGCAACCAAGCCTAATAACTGATTTATGTGTTGGGGTTTTATATAAGTCCGACATGATATAGAGGTATTACAGCCTGATAAGATGCTGTACTGCACTCTGATCTGTCTGAGAGAATGAATATGTGCAGGGGGCTTTGTGTGTGTGTATCTAGGAGTGATATTCGGACAGACCGCCCTCCATCATACACCACAAAATAATCCTTTGCTGAATTGTGAGATTTTCTGCACCACTATCTTTCTTAGACAACATATTTTTCCCTCTCTTGAAAGCAAATGCAAGAGGAGAAACATCCAATTCCAAAAAGCTCCACTTTCAGAAGGTGCTGACAGGACATTACTATTACATTATTGACCAGCAAACAATGTTCTCAATAGTCACGGTCAAAGTGGACAACGAAAAGGTGCTGATTCTGTATCATAACAATAGTCAGGGACAGAGTTGACCTGGTGCAATGGAAAAACCCTAAAAAATGTGTGTGTTCTCCGTGTAATTGCCACTACGACACAGATATCACTGAGTCTACAATCCCCAATGGTCAGATGCTTTTAAGTGATATGCCACCCACAAAAAAAGAAAACATTTCCTTTCTTATCTCAAGGTGGCTATATTGCACAGGAGCGTGGTTAACCTCCTGAATGTCACCAGCGTGTTCCTCCCAGTGGTCGGTGGCTACATGACATGTCCAAATTAGCTGTCTCACATTATCCACATCAACAAGCATCTCTCCTGGTTTGTAAAAAAAAAAACATAACTAAAACAAGCAATAGGTGACATTTAGGTTTATAACAATGCTACCACCCAATACAACTACCTCAAGGTAAGAAATGCCATGAAATGATGTTTTTCTGGGTGGCATGTCATTTCAGCCCGAGCTGGGAAGACTATTCCCCCTGTCAACAGGCGAGCAAATAGACACTGGAAGGAGGACAAGTGCAGAGGCAGGCAGGGAGGGGGAGACTGATGCAGCAGGAAGGCCGTCTACAGTACGTGGGCGAGTGTGCCTCCATCTTGACTCTAGCTCGTAAATCAAGCCTCCCCTCCGGGGCCTATCTTCCATTGTCAGGCCTCCACAACAGCTTGTTCTTCAGCCTGTGACGAGAGGGGCTGTTGTCACAGCGGTTATCGATCGTGTGGGATGAGTTCGTTGGACCAGGGGATTTCACCCATCCGAGTGTGGTCACTGAAGTGTCCCCTACTGCCTCTGTCTGTCTGTGGGCTACATCTTCTGGCAAATGTCAAGTCAAAAAACACCATCAGCGCCGTCTCCCGTAAAGAGTTTCGTTTCAAAATGAGATCGTTTGCAGCAAACAGTGATTTGCAAACCGCTTCATAGCACAAAACAAAAACAATATACGGCTGGCCTACTTAAGTAGGAGGTAATTTGTTTGACAAAATGATACCATCGTACAGACTGGATCCTCTAAATTTTCTGATGGTTTGTGAACTTCCCCCCACCCACTCAAACTAAGACATAATGTTGCAAAGGATGCTGAGTGCTAATCTTTCAGAGGGATTTCACTGTTGTTAGATAAACTCAAACTCAGCACAGTTCAGTAAAGCTGTTGCATTTCAGAGCTGCTGAATATCTTTGATCAGCAACACTAACAAAATGGACATGATTTGATTTTGTCAACAACAAAAAATCTAATCCTTGCATCTTTTCAAAGGAATTTACCTTTTTTTTTGGCAAACAGCATCATTGAGCATTACAATTATACACTGAGAGGATTATTTTGATATTTAGTGCACTGCAGTGCATCCTGTATGCTAATGCATTTCAGATGATGTGAAGATTGCTTGTATCATTAAATATGCCAACACTGTGTGCTAAAACATTAGCATTCATCAAAGTAGACTGGACACAGAGGTGAAACTGCAACTAATCTTCTCGTCATCTGTGGAGTCTTTGATCTGCTCTACCTGCGAGGCAAAAGAAAAAGATGATCTTTGTACTGCTAAGATGCTTTTGGAAAATCCTACACCCAATAATGGAGTGATGTAATTCTCATATCTGACACTGCAAACCACTGGAAAGTGGATGGTTTTTGAATTTGCCTGTGTCTCTGGTGGAGCTGATATACTGTTATCAAAAACTACTTTATTTCTTTTATACGTTTTTTTTCTTTTTCCAAATAAACTACACATCGGGTTATAATATAAAAATATTGCTGGTGGGCTCATTTATGGCAAGCCTGGCAATATGTTTTAATGAGTTCCAGGGTGGGAAACTAAATTTTAATCAAATTAAAGGCACATTTTCTTTTGTATAGTGTTCTAAAAAGGTTCAAACCAGTGCTCTAGTGGATGTCTGATAGTTTTTTTCTCCAAAGTTGAAATACTTTAAAAACGAGTAGCTGAGAATGATTTACTGCAGCTCTCTCCACCCTATTAAAGTCAATTAGGTGAACGTTTCATGGAAATCAGGGAACAGTATTTGATCTCCTGATGTCATTTTGAATTCAAGAGGGAATAAATTACACAAATTTGACAGTTCCAAAATTAAAAACCTCATCCATCTGACACTCCTGTCAGGTGAATACTTAACAAACTAAAACCCCCAATTATGTGATTTTTGTGCGTGTGTGTGCGTGATTTGACACACTCACACACACATACACACACACACACACACACACACACACACATGCACACAAACCTATGCACATGCATACATATATTCTTCAGTTTCATTTTGCATACAGTATCAGTGAGCAGGGCTGGGTATTGAAAATTTGTGAATACCTATCAATGTTATGAAGACTTTAATATTATCTGATTTAGGACATGATATGATGTAGGAAATCAGTTAAACACTTAACTCATCACGTACATTAAATGTAGAGGAATTTGTTGTGGTGCAGAAATTTGTGTAGATAGTAAAAAAGCATAAAAATACAGAAATATACAGATTTTTTCAACAGGATCTAAAATTTGCTAGTTTATGGGCAGCTCCTGAGCAAATAACATTAGAAGGTCTAATGGGAGAATCAAACAGCATGTGCGATTAACTAAGAAAATAACTAAGAATGTCAAATAGTAGCCTGAAAACCTTCCAACTTGGACAAATATTAAAAGTATCAATTTAGAAATGGCTAGGGATGGCAAGTCTCACAACTGGTATTTGTATTGAAAATGATACTATTACCCTTCTGTGTCACCATGCAGTGCCCCCTCGCTCTTTGTCCTCTGGCAGTTTCAAAGCATTTCTTCATCTTGTTTCCTCACCCTGAAAGCCTAGTTTGTGAAACTCCACCGGCGCTGCTCACAAGTGCCCTCCCACTCAACCTCACAGCCTGCTGAGAGCACTTGAAAGCAATTTTCTTTTAATCAAGTTCACTATAAAGGCCCCTCTGATGCCAACCTCAGCAACACCACCATTTTGTTTTGTTTTTTTCAAGTCCATCGCTCTCTACATTATATTGATTTCTTCATGAGCGAGGTATGAAATACCGTTAACTGACATAATGAGAATTCTCTTGAGTTTACCGCTCCTGCAGGACAGATTTAAATGAAAATGCACTCTTTAAAAGGATGTGTCATTTTTAACATCTACATGTCTAGTTTGGGACAAAACACATTTGTGTTACTTTACAACACCAGAAAAATATGTTGCTAACATAGAGGGCACTGCAAAAATCTCATCCCACTGGGCAGATTTTCCACTTTTAACAAGATTTTAACACAGAATATGGGACTAAATGACTTGGGAAGATGGAGATTTTTTTGCAGTGTGTGGTGTGGTGTGACAAACTAGATTGGACTGGTTGGTTTAAAATGACACATCTGTTTTAAAGTGTAATGTCCTCTAAACCAAAACTGCCAGTCTAGATTTTTGTATTTTGTAAGTTTATTAAGCATATGTGCAACAGTACTCCATTATAATCACTGAAGAAAATTGTATGCATTATTATTTACCCCAGCATGTATTCACCCCCCAAAGAATTTTGCACTGTGTGATCATATCATGTTTTGATATAAATGATGGCAATACATTCATAATATGCTCACTGTTTACTTGTTCATTTATAGATCAAGACTGAGCAAGAGCAAAATTGATGCAACAGTCCTTGAATTCAGAATGATAAAAAAAATATGTGTAGAATGTAGAAAAACATTTTTGTTTTTCTACATTCCTTAAGACATGTCCTTTTGCAGTAACTTCTTTTGAGATTTTTCATCCATCAGTGATGTTATAGAGCGCTCATAATGCCTCAGGAGCAAAAATTCAAGCGTTACCTAAGATTCTTGATCTATGTATGGAGACGTGCTCCATTCCCTGAGCAACTGCAGGGATTTCTGGGACCCTAACCAAGACATCGTGGTGTTGGACTGCGTACGATATCATTTCACTTCTCTCTGAAGGG
>OMKZ01014001.1:296-24831 GCA_900302535.1 Neoniphon sammara
AAAAAAAAAAAAAAAAAAAAAAAAAAAAAAACATCTACAAGACGTCTGAGATACCATCACATGATTTCAATCCAAATTAACTTGTTTCAAAAATATTTTGGAATGAGCTGATACCAGGGGAGTGATATGGCTTATTTCAAGATTTTGTCACTTTTATTCTTGAGAAAATGAGACACATTATGAGAAACAGGATTTTCAGACTCAGCGGCATAGGATTACATGACTTGCTGCTACGTGTGTGTGTGTTTGTGTGTTTCAGACTTACTATTAAGGCCTTGCTTGTTGACGATGGTGCTGCTGGCCAAGGCTTCGTAGTACTGCTGGTTACTCATCAGGGTGTGCATGCCCAAGATGGCTGGAAGGTAACAGGACAGGGTGAGGGTGAAGAGCGCAGGGGGTGAGAGGGGTGCAACAGAGACGGAAGAAGTGAAAGCAAAAATATGAATAATCAAACAATCACTCGGAGGTATATTTGGGTAAAATAACACGTTTTATGTCTATCTAAATGCAGCTGTAGAGTAGATCCTCATGCTAATACAAGCAGAGCAGTACTTGCAACATGTCAGCATTTTCACAGCCAAATCAATCCCAATGGTCGAGCAGTTATTGTAAAAGAAGTATATGATGTCATAAATTATAAGATAGTAGTTTCAGTTAGTTTCTTTGGTAACATGGTGCTCTAAAGGGCCAGAAGTGCCTTTGATTTTTGATATTGAAGTCTGGGAGACACAGTACCTCTGCTACCCTCTACTGGCTGAATGCAGGACAACTTCAAACTCCACCCATCTCAATTTAAAGGAATACTTCACCCCAAAAATATATAAAACCTTTTTGTCGCCGATCAACTGCATTCTAACTGAAATGTTATCAGTGTTTGGAACCTTCCTTCTCCATGAGGAATATGATTTTAATTTTTTTTTTTGTCAGATACTCAAGACAACTAAATGAAGCAAAATATATAGGTTTTGAGTGAAGTATTCCTTTAAAACAGTGGGACCAAGGCCCATCTTCTGTGTACAAATGCTAAGGATTGCTGCCAACAAGATTTAGTGACTTATCAGACATCACATGTGACTTTATTTCTAAAAAGCAACTTTTTACAAGCATTGTCAAAAATTGTCCAAAAATGCAGACTCCTTGAGTACTTTGCAGCAAATCTATATACTTGATGCTGATTTGTACTACTGATGATCATAGCACTTACCATACACAGTGAAACCCCTCCTGCCACCAAGAGCAGGGGATCTGAGCATGCAAGAAAACACTGGCTTGTCTCCACTGCCTCCACCTGCTCCAACTTTTTATTCTACTGCCAAAACCTGGTAACAAAACTACAGCATGGTAACACCCAGAAAATCCACTCCCGGGGCTTCAAACTGGCAAGCAGAAGCTAGACAAAGTGACGTCACCTTGTCTGTCATTTGTTCCAGTCGTGCTTTATGGTCTTGTACATCACAACTTGCCATGCTTTATGTTGGAGCAATGGAAAAGCAACCTGTGTCAATTTATAACTCCTGTTTACTTCTCTCGTGTACTCTCTCATATTTCTCTCATCTCTCTTTAACATGGAAAGCACCTTGTAGTAAAAGTGAGTTGGTAACTGCATCACGGACGGTCACATAATCACGGATCACATAATCAAGGATGTCATCTTTCAACAACAGCTGTGCAGCAGCTATTCTTGAACAGTGTATAAAACAAGATATTCAGGGAGAATTATCATGCTGTCTATTTGTCAGGGAGATCGAGCGTGTGAGTACAGAGTGTGTTTGTAGAGACACAAACAGTCCAGGATGGTGAGCTGCCAGGCCAAAGACAACCACAGAGACTGGGTGTGCTGTGTGTCCCTATTATCTGTCTCAAGCAATTCAATTCTCGATGCAGCGCTGCAAAGTCAAATTTTCTTCTGATCATGCTCATGTTTAATCTGGTACTGACTCTTAAAATCCATCAGTGGTGTGAAGCATTTTTCTTTTATTACCAATATGAATCCACTTGTTTCAAGTGTGTTCTTGATTCAATTTTCTTGATACTGGTGGAGTGATGCACTATTTTGTGTTAATTTTCTAATAATATGAAGAGAGAAAAGGAAGAAAATCTTAGCATCTTAGTGATCTTAGTGAAGCTAGAATCAGACAATGAGTTTCAAGATACTGGCACTAGTAAAATTCCCCAAATAACTGACATGTAATTGGAATCCGGTTTTTACAAGCTTAAAAATGTTTCAAGCCTTAAGACTAAATGGCTTGTTAAGATGAACATTTTTTGCAAATTTGAAAAAAAAAAATCCTTTTTCAGACAAAAGTCAAATGCTTTTTAGATCTCTATGCTCTCAGCAGCAGTGTGAGGAATATTGACATAAATCTAGTGCTAGGCTTTCCATTTTAAATCATTTGAATTTTTTTCCAGACAGCAATGCATATAGAGTCTACATGCATAAGATAGTTGCTACAGTATGAGCCATGCATCACGCAGAACCCTGGAGAGTGTCTGTGTGATGCATGAACAGTTAATGGTTATAATCAGACTGACTGACAACATGAACATGAGACTCGTCCATGCAGATTTGGTGTGCAGTTTATACCCTGGATGGTGCTCAGCTAACGGACAGTGAGGTCCAGCAGTGACGGAGGAGGTGAAGAAGATGGAGGGACTGATGGAGGGATGAAGGGGAACACAGTGAAGGAAAGATGGAGGGAAGACAGGAGGAGTGCTAAGAAGAGATGGAGGAGAGTTAGACTGAGGATCAATCCATTAACGAGGGCGAGGTGAGGTTAAGATGATGTGTTCACAGTGATTAGTGGGAGCAGGGATTGTGGAAAGAGGGTGAATATGATGGAGAATAATATGTGTGTGCATGTATATGAGTGTGTATTTTCAAATGCACACGTCTTTGTTCAAAGTTGTGTGTGTGTGTGTGTGTGTGTGTGTATGTGCATGTGTTACCTGCAATATCACAGAGTTCAGCATCACTAGCATTAGCCAGGGCTTCTTCTAGCTCTGGCTCCAGAGTCACATTCTCCATAATGGGATCAACCCTCTTCTTAGGCACCCAAGCCTTCCCTACACCATGAATGAATAAAGTAAATATCATGAGATACAGTATATAGAACTACTACTGTAATATTACTGCACTGTGCATGATGATGCAAATAGTGACATGATGCAAACATTGTCTGATGCAAACTACTGCAACTACCTTGAGGTGAGTTTACTTTCATGACAATGTTATTTTTTTGTTTTTTTTTTTCAGAAAATCCAGCTTATTGGTTCAAGGGAGGGAATTTGTTTTTCATTTCGAGCTCTGAATTTCTAATCCCTGAAAAGATTCGGTTTAAACTGACCTGAACATCATCTGTTATTATCACATAATTGTCATAATTTATGATGACATGATGAATGCTTTTACTTCTGCCATGCTTATTGCCCTGATCTGGCCTGCTTACTGAAAAGGTAGAAAGAAGAAAGAAGGCAGGACTGAGAGGAATGACACATTATTCATATTTACATCACATTTACAAAGGTCATGGATTTAGTGCTCTGATGTTCTCATGAGAACAAACTGTAAGGAAAAGAAATATTCAGGAATCATCATATTCAGGAAACATTCCTTCTATAGTGGTAGTAATATTACTACTACAGAAGGTATTTTTCCTGAATATTATTGCAAACTACTGCAATTTGTTTAACTTTATGACAGGGCTTATCTTTTTCTTTGACACCCACATCTGACTTAAGTACAAGAACAATATCATAGAATACACTGCCACAAAGAATACCGTCACTTTTTAGGTGGTGCAGCTCTTCCTGAGTTCAAATGGTGATGCAGAATGAGAAGCAAACGGGTTTGGCAGTGCTGTAACTCAGTCAGTGCAGAATTTAAATGTCTAAAACATACCGCAAGTGCACAAAATATCAGCGTGTACCCATAAAACACACTGAAAACTTGAATCCATAATAAGTGAAATCTGTCATCTTTTATTGATTCCACCTAAGAAATTGAAACTGTCAAGGAACAAAAAATAAAAGTGGAGCAAATGGCATAAAAAAACATCTTTTATTACACAACAATTATGTGAATGGGACCACAGCTCAATACTAGGAAGCTGATCCTGATTATTTATATATGAAATGCGTAAAGCTATGGTGTAACTGCAAGTGGGGTGACCTTCAAAGTTTAAGAAAACGCCCAACAAAGCCGTTCCTCTGTCAGTATGGATTATCAAGCCGGCGAAGGCTGCCTGGCTGTGTACTGTGTGAACTCATACGTGTTGTAAATGCAAATGTTGAGGTGAAATAACACACAGTTCTCTGGCACGGCTCTGCGTCCTGTCATCCAAAACAGCTCCGTCACACAGCAGCTGAGGCAGGACGAGCCGAGGTATCGCCTCGCATCACGTCATGGTAGACCTCGCCCTGTTGTCACTATGTCCGACCCACTGGAAGGACACACGGACACATGGGCCTCCTGCGCCTGTGTGTGTGCGTGTGTGTGTGTGTGGTCTGCTGCTAGAGTTTCAGCTGCAGACATATAATGATCGGCTGCTCTTTCTTCTGTCATCACCCTGCAGACTCTAAAAGGACAGCCACACACAGGCTTGGGTGACTGCAAGGTTGCATGTTTCAAATCTCTGGACTGGCTGCTAAAACATGGGCTGCGGAACTTAGCGAGCACCCTACATGCTATTGAGGTGCGCTAAACCAGCTGCTGCCAGATGCAAAGATGTGTGAGACCTGCAAACTGCAAACTCCCCCATAAACGAACAGACCTCACACTGCAGCACGTACAAGAGCATTTGCGTATTGGTCTTGTTCAGCAGCCGCTTGACAGCGAATTTGCACAAGATCAATTTCATTTTTAGTTGGGCCGGGCAACATGGACAAAATCAAAAATCACAATATCTTTGGCTGAACACCTTGATATCAACATCGTAGCGATATTGAAGGGATGGCTATTGATGCTTTCATAAGACATTTACACACAATTTCTTGTCAAAAAAACACTCGATAACGAGACTCCAAAAGCAGCCATTTCATTGGCTCTGAGTTTGATGACACACCTCAGAAACAGCACCTCTGGTTTGTTATTCTGTCCAGGCAGAAATAACTTTCCTTTACAGAAGTATGCTCTCGATATCAAACAGAACTTTACAGCTTCTTATGTTTAACACTCCAAAACTTCAATCATTTGATTTATCAAGCTGTTAGAAATCTATAGTTTGTCCTCTTGCATCAATAATGCATATGTTAAACCTTTTGATGAAGTTTTTGTCCATTTCATTAGGTGTATAACCAGCATGGAGCGAAGTCACTGATGCTAGCAGGACAAAACACCAGGGTGAGCATGATGACAGTCCACACAGTCTCTCCCTGGTCCAACCAGCTGTTGTGCTTGAACTTCTCCAGACCTCCGTAGTTTTTGATTTAAACAGAGGTCCAGCTAGGCAAGATTATTAGTAATGTGGATATGATGACCAAGTAGGTAAAGGCAAATAACAGAACAGCTACAACAGTCTAATAAATTCCGAAAATTGCATCCCTTTACTGTAATGCAGCCTTCAAACCAGGAAAAGACAACACTTATGTCATACAGCGATATTAAAATGTCCAAAACCCCAGAAGATATCTAGTCTTATATCATGATATCAATATAATATCAATATATCGCCCAGCCCTGCTATACACACACACACACACACACACACAGAGCTCCTACCTCTCTTCTCCCCGGTGAAGGGGACCAGGTCTTCTTTGTCCGGATGCTCTTTGGCCTGTTTCTCCAGATGGGCCAGGAGGTTGTCTCTCTGGAACGTTCCCGTTGGAGCCTTCTTCGTCTGGTCCTTCTGCCTCATCCCGGCCGGCAACAACGCGTTCTAGACCGTGAGGGAAATTTTTCATTGGTTTAAAAACATGGATTCTGTTCCTAGAGGAGGACCGGTATTGGCTAATCATCAGTTTGTGATGGTCTGTGTATTCTAGGACTTATTTTGCGATGAAGCGCTATAATTTAGTGCTTCAACCCGCCTCTTCTACTCCACTTGCTGATTTCCTACATTTCCCAGAATGCCTTTCACCCCCCAAAAACAGGTATGAATTTGTTCCTTTTCATTACAGGTGGGCATACAAATACAGATATCTAACCAGCTAGTTTATGAGCAAATTTCTGCTATTTACCCGCATTGTAACTGTACATTTTGCCAGTTATCCACATAAACAAGAAAAAAGACACCATCAAACAATAAAACAGGTATCACTACATCACGAATATCAGTACTTTTTTTTTTTAACAGACTTGTGTTTTAGGGTTGACTTTTCCTTTAACATCATGCATGAGGAACCCAGAGGGCAGTTATCATTTAATCTAATTCTCATAATAACTGACAGCTCTGGCTACAAGCACGCCTACAGATGCATAAAAAAAAACGGTCTGTAAATAGCAGTGCTCCCCTGTTGAAACATTTTCACATGATGCTGCTACTGGCTTTGTTTACACAGAGATTTACTGGATTTCCATGGTAGGTTATTGGATTTATGACTTTTTGTCTCTGCTTTGAAAATAACTGCCTGATGTCTTGACACAAAAATGGACCGTAAGTGATGACTAAGCACAAATTTTAAATTCATGTCAAAGCTGTAACAGCTTTAATGAGCATTTGCAATGTTTGCATACATTTTAGCAAGATGGTGGATTTAAATTTATATTGAGGTTTGACAAGTTTTGAGAGTTAATTTCTACCAATAAGTTCTTGAACTGGAAGTTTACCTGGTGACTTCATGACCCTTGGGCTCCTGAAACATTTTTAAAACCCTACATGGGCCTCTATGAGACAATAAACACCCCTCTTCGCTCATGAAAAACATGCTTTAGATGGTAAAACATCTGCTCTGTATCTTAAATGCATTTGGAAGCAAAGATGTTTTATGGTTAATGTAAATCCCAAAACAGCCCCTATCTGTATTACAGTACATCTCAGGAGCAAGAAATTTCCCAGACCTGTAAAGCTGCTCACAGAGTTATTTTCAGCCTAAAGCACAGAGCAAAAACAAAAGTCTTTACAAGTGCTACTTATAGCTTCATATCTTATCTCTGCTCTCAGCACTAAAATGGAGACCTCTCTCTCCTCATAACTCTTTTTACCGCTCTTACCCTTAGTCATTACTCTGCCTTCAAATAATTTTCATCACTGGCATGACTGTTAATCACAAACAAAAGTGCCAAAACAGTACATAAAATGTCAATTGCCAATAAAGCAACAAAGAGCAGTTTAAACAGTCGAGCCATACTGAGATGGTCGACTATTTCAAAACCTTCAAAACCTTCAAAAGCACATAATTTAATCATTTCAAACATAAAAAATGGAGTTAAAGGGCAGCCAGTCTGGCAGCCTTGAGCAAACATTTGTCACAGTCATTCAAATTGATTTTTATCATGTTGTATACTATTTCTTACTCTCTTCTTTCCTTAAATGTATTTTAAGTATCTTTTAAACACTTGTTTTATCAAAGGCCCATCTGAGGACAAACACTGCAGATGAGCTTACTGCTATAAATGTTACATGTGTCATCAGGCTATTTTGTAAAAAATCTTCTATGCTTATATATCTGTCCCTAACAAAAAAACAAAACAAAAACAAAAGCAAATAAGTAATATGCATACAGTTATAATAATGTTTAACTCTGTCTCTGTGCTTCTGTCTCTGCACCTACAGTAGTGGTCCATAAATGTTCACGCCACATACAGTAGTATTTATAGTAAAGCCCGGAGTATATCACACCAACACTGCAAAGCCTCATGTGTCACAGCTATATCAGCTGTAGACTTGGACAGGCCTCTTATCTCCTGTTATTTTTAACAGTAAGAGCCATAGCAGATTGAAGGGCCTGTTGCTTCTCTCTCTCTTTTTCTCTCTCTCTCACTCTCTCGCCCGCTCACTTCTGTCTCTTCCTACCATGACTCTCTTCTATTCAACACCCTCCTCTACAGTCTGCTGCCTACTAACACTAGTCATCTGCAAGCGTACATGACACATAGTATTTATAGTGAAGCGTAAGGTATATCACACATTGCTATGAGCTGTGGACAGATCGCATGTACATTATCTCTTATGGTGCTCAAGGCTTGAGATTTATGGCTTTTAAAGGAGCAGGTCAACTCAAAATTAAAATTCAGTCATTATACAAAACAAAAACTGAGTTCACCATGTTCCATCTCAACTTTTGCCTTAACTACTGAAAATAAATAAATAAATAAATGAGTAAAATTAAAGAAATATATACATAGAGGCACACATACTGCATCACATCCATCATGTTGGAGGTGGATATTTTTGAGGAAATAAAGTGTCTCTTTTCTTGTTGTATTCCTATTTAAATTGGAAAGTAGATCCGGCAGGTAGCATCTTCAGGTAAGGTCTGCGTAGTAATCTTATGGCAGGAAGAAACGACTTGATGTCACTTTCACAAATCATTCTAACTACATGAAAAAGGGGACTGGAACTTGTTTTTTTATACTGGCATAATCCGCTTTATTCACATTGGTTTATGTGCTAAAAGTGTTATTTTGGGACCAGTTTTGCTATAGAAGTGAATGGAGAGATACAAATCCAGTATTTTGGATTAACAGCTCAGGAGAGCATGGAGGAACTAATGAGGACATTTCACCACCATGTGGACTCAGATCACATCCAGATAACTGTACAACCCAACACTCTACTAAAGTTCATTTTTGCTTTAATGCAAAGCTTAGGGTCCTGTTGGCCTGGTGCACTGAGCCAATTAACTTTACATTCAAAATGCCGGACCCCAGTGTTAAAATCCATCATTCCCCCAAGTTTCATCCAAAACAGACCAGCAGAGGCTCAGAGATCACATGACAGACAGAGAGCCCAATCCATAGTCCCTTCCTTGATCGTTCGTGGGTGACGATAACCCAGGCTAACTCAGTGTGACGCGAGATGTGCTGCAAAACAGAACATGTTCTCAGTGGTGTTTCTCTGGATGGAAGAAGATAAGAAAGTAGCTATTTGGAAGCAGAGTGGAGCTCAGGGACACGTTGTGCCTCTGCCCAACATGATGACGTCTTTTTAATGGCTTACTGGAACTGATGTGTGCAGCCGTGCTGCGAGGGTTACAGCAGGTTTCAGTGTGAACGGGCACTTCACTTCTTGAGTAATAGATTACACACAAAGAGACAAAAACAAGGCAGGCATGAACACACGCACTGTCTCTAGTTCTGCGTACGTCATATACTCCTTCCGATCAGTTAAGCCCTGGCATTGGGAGCACCCACACACACACCGACACACACACACACACACACACACACACACACATGCACACAGGGTCCCACAAGCTATATTTTTCCACTCAGGCCCTCTTAGTACTAGGAGCAAACACACATACACAAACACACGCACACACACAAAACACACACAGACCCCAAGTCCTGCTTGTTATAACCTTCCAGTCATTCTCTTGGCATTGGGGGGGCATCCAGTCTCTTTATAAGCAGTTAGACATTCATCAGAAAGTTATTACAGCTGCTGTCACCACCTCCACCCATGATGTATCACTGGAGTTACTAAACTGGCTCTGGATACGTCAGATGCAGAAATAAACACATAATAAAAGAGCAATACAGGCTAAACACTAGTATAACTGATGAACTGCACCAACAGGACATTTACTAAATACACGATACACCACCTGGGCTACCAAAAAGCATGCTCAATATTTCAAATGCAGAGATAAATGATGGGGAGCAGAGCAGCTTAATAGGAGCAACGCTTGCACCGTTATAAAATCAGTCATGTCAACAGAAGAATATTTTCTAGGATTCTGTCTGATAATCTGTCAAAATCCTGTCCAAATCTAGAGAAAATGTGGCATTACACCTTTTCATCAAGTCTCACCCAGTTGCAAATAATGCCATTTAATAACATGGATGATACAGACCACTGTGTTGCTGAGTTAATATTGATCATATATGACTACAGCATCATTCTTTACTGTAGTGATTATTTGGTAGATTTTTCATGAGTATTTCCATCTGTCTCATCTAGCCACAGTGTTTTTTTTTACCCTCAGTCATTTACTGAGTAGAAACTAGCTACACAGCAGTGTACAATTTAAGAAAGTTATTTTATTCGTTATTTTGGCAGAAACACAATGCAAGGTAGCACAACTTATTCCTGGTTTAAGCTACCTGCCTGAGGCACAGCTAGGAGCCATAATTCATTTGAATCAAGAGGTGCATGTTTGCCTGTCGTCACATTCTGATGTTGACTGACGTGGCTGGTCCAGTTTATGGTGATTTTTGACTCAATTAGACTCTGAAATTACTGCCTTTGTGAGGAAAAAAAGTACTTATCTCACAAGCCCAGGCAAACCTCATATCTGTAAAATGTAATCTTTTCAGGAACCAGGAAAAAAAACACTTTTTTTTTTTTTTAGCTGAAACGCCATGTATTTTTGTACTTAAATGGATGGGTTTTCAACAAGTTTGATCAACTCAAGGACAGCAGAATTTCTTCAACCTTTCATGGAAAAAAAAGAAAAAAAGAAAAGAAAAAAGAACCACCTATCCTTCAAACCTAGGCCCTATCTGCCTTTGATAGTGGTTTAAATATCTGACAGAATTAAAGAGATTCTCAGTTCTATGTTTTTAATATGTTTTCTAACACTGTACATACACGCATACTGCACATACATACAGTATACTATGGCAGGAGCTCCCATTTGGACCATATGACACCGAAACTCTCCTCTGACACCAATAAAATGAGCAAATCTCCAAGCAGAAAGACAGCCCCCTCCTGATGAACAATAGATTAATCACTCACATCAGGGTCAAGCTCCTCTAGTTCATCCTCTAATCGCTGAAGCTCTTCCTCTGTCAGCTTCTTCAGCAGCTCGTCCTCGTCTATGTCCCTGTACTTCTCCATCTCCTTCCTCAACTTCGACATGATGGACAACGCACCTGGGAATGCCAACACACCATCGGAATAAAAGTTGAAATTTATGCTAACAAAAACATCTGAAAGCATGAAATTAAATTAAGATAAAATTGTGGTACTTGTGGTAATTTAAAAGATGCTACAGCAAACTCAAGCCCTTAACACCTTTACAGACTGGATCCAAGTGATATTGACTAATGAGCCTAAGGTTATAATGTTAACACGCCAATGGAAAATTCTGGTGCAACTTCATATAGTTCCATATAGTTATAGAACTATATAAATAAAACTAATCTTTTAATTCAATCATACCCATGTCATCTCTTGATCTTTCATGTTTATTGTTCAGTTGGTCCTGAGGTTAGTTTATGCTGTACAAAAACACAAAGGGATTTGAAAGGCTTTCAAGTGGTTCTGCAAACTGTACTCACCTCAGTAACCCCTCCTGACAAGAAAGCCGGAATGAAGGCGACAAAGTGCCTGGAAAAACCCTGGAGGAATAATCAAGACGTGTGGATGAAAACAACACAGAAAACAGAAACTGATTTAACGCTGGGACTAAAAAGTGTTTGATGGATTGTAGCAAACGTAAAGCTGAATTCATCAAATGAATGCCAGAAGTCAAACACTCCTAACTGTGGAAACCATCTTGAGGCAGGTAGTAGCAGAGTGCAGCAGTATATTTCCCTGTGCAGGCAACAGGACTATACTCACCTCAGTGACCCCTGGCTCACGAGTAAAATAACAGCGGAGGCAGCCAAGTGCCTGGAGAGCCCCTGGGAAAAACAGAGACCTGGAGGAGGGAGAAGCGCAGTGAAGAGAGATTAATGGCTCTCTAATAGGACACAATAGATGCAGTAAGTCAGCTATGGAAGAGAAAATGAAACATCTTGTCCCTTTGCTTGTTTTCCCTTTTCCCCTTGCCATGTGCCCTTTCTAAACAAAAGCACAGAGACTGATAAGTGTAAGTCTGCTTTCTGTGTTTGTCATGTCGCTATGAGACTGTAGGATTTTCATTAGGTCCTATGCTGTGTCTGAAAAACCTGTGGTAGTAGCCCAGCTAATGGACTGTCAGTTAATGCTCACACTGCAGCTCGTTTTCACTGCAGTTGCACTGAAAGGCTAATTTTTCAAGCATCTAAATAAAGCATAAAGCATTTGGCTAGCTGGTTCATTTTGAGTTCCCTGGTTTCCTAATAAGGCACCTTTTCAGTAAATGCCTCATTTTAAAACTTGTTTGCGAGTTGTTTGCCAGACTTCTCCAGTGTAAACTAGCTTTGTTCAGAATGTGAAGTGTAAACATCAGTTAACATCATCCCACTAAAAACAGATGAGAAATTAATGCACCTCAAAATTTGAAAAGGATAATGGTTCATATTTAATACTTAAACATTTGAAATACATCCATATTCTAGCCCAGGTTTCTAAGCTGGGGAACTTTCCTGCTAAATTCAAGCAGTTATGGTTGTTCCTGAGATATCTTGTTAAATTGATAAGTTACTTCTATCTGAAGTCCTCACTTTTCTAAGTAGCTAATGCTAGGTTATGCCAGTCCTCTGGGTAATTTCCCACCCTGAGTGTTCAAAACAGCCACTTGTGAATGCCAGTTGGTTGATTTTATTTGCCAAGATACAGTTGACATGCATGTAAATTGGAAGGTAGGTTTCACTGGTTCACTTGTCA
Source organism: Neoniphon sammara (assembly GCA_900302535.1). NCBI lineage: Eukaryota > Metazoa > Chordata > Actinopteri > Holocentriformes > Holocentridae > Neoniphon > Neoniphon sammara. The sequence continues at coordinate 12,935 of OMKZ01014001.1, forward strand.
TATTGGCTTTCTAAAGTAATTATCCATTTTCTGCTGCTGTTCTGTTGTGTTTCTCACGCATCTGCTAAGAAGCAGTTCCACTTTTCTTCTTATTACAGCCTTTAAAAAGCTTAAAAATCAACTCTAGATAAACCAAACCCGTCCGGAAATGTCTTTTCTACCCTGGTCTTTCTAAACCCAGTGTGAGGACACAGTGACAGAGTGTGGATGTCTTTTCCTCTCTCTACATGGCTTGATCGGATCTTGGCTGTGGGACCAGATGGGTGATGATGGATGAGGTGGAGTGGAACATTTGTGGGTCACAGCACCCAATGCTCGGCATACTTGCCATTAAGCCAGTTTTTCTTAAAACTATGGGTCAGGGCCTGAAATGTCTTGCGGCCTATTCCTGACAGGACCCCACATGATGTGACTACTAATAACCTGCGCTTTTTCTGAGCTTTTGTCCCAGGAACTCAATTTGAGTCCCATGTTGAAAAAGGTGAAGAACCCTCTCTAAACTGACCAAGAACATAGTGCTGGACATGCATTTGGGTTCTTTGTGACGTCGGTAAGTGTGTAGTGGATACCTCCTCCTAAAAGCTATGATCAAGTGAATCAGTCCTTTGTTCTGCGTTCTCTGAGCAGCATAACAACACAAGTTTCCAGAAGCAAAGATGAAGAACTGGGCTGAACTCCAAATCATACTGGAGGACTCCTGGAAGAGCCTGAACTGACCTAGTGAAACCAAACAGACCCGGGCCTGGATTTAATACATCGCAGTTTCTGGCATTCTTGCTTCATTAGAGAACATTCACCAGGTCATGAGCCAGAGTGAGGTCACCAACACATGGTATGACCTTCGCCCTCTGAGCAGTACATTCCTCAAGTTTCTAAGAATAGAGGCCCTGATACAGGATCAGATGCACACAAAACCTTGACATTGTCACAAAGGTCAAATTGGCCTTAGATCGCTACACTTATTCTAGGACACGTACGGTGACCTCTTGAACAGTTTGACTTACAAATGAAAAATAAGCATGCTAAACATTCTTGACCCATTATGAACTGAAGAAATGTTTTTGTTGCTTAAAAGAATAGCTGATTAATCGATTAGCTGACCGGTTGTTAATAAATTGTTAATAAATTTCAATAAGTGATTAACTGTTTTTGTCATTTATCAAACAAAAATCCCCCCCAAAACTTATTTACTTTCTTTCTCTGTTTGTATAATAAAATTAATACTAAAGGGTTTTTTGTCTGCTAGTCAGACTAAGGACACAATTTGAAGACATTGTTTTGGGCTCTGCTAACTTCCCATGAGCATTTGTCATTGTTTTTGACATTTTATAGACTAAATGATTAATCAATTAAAGATCATTAATTGACAATGAAACTAGTCATTAGTTGCAGGCCTGTTTTAGCCGAGAATAATCAGGCTATTTGAAAACAGACCATGCTTTAATGTTAAAGGTCAACGCTGTATTGACCTTTGTAAGAACCCGAGAGAGTAACTGGATTAATCAATTCTTTGTGTTTCATTTGATAAATGCACTGTGGAGGAGCTGTGACATTTGCAACAGATGTTTCCTTGCCATTATTCAAAGTTCACAAATATCACAAATGTAAACAAGCCTTTCTCAGGCTCCACATTCCTACAAATCTCTTGTATCAGAGCGCCTAAAAACTCCTCAATCCAATAAACGGCTATGTAAACAAAGCAGGTAGTGAGACGACAGCGTTGGACCTTCAGACACTCCAGCACTTCCTGTTCAGCGTCTTCCAACAGCTTACACTGGCATGAAAAATGTGAAAAAAGAATGTGCAAAGTGCAGAGCGACGATTTAACTTAAAACATCTTGAAATAAGCCTGGTAAACGTAAATACAAGATGCTTACTGAACTTGTCATAAATGGATATCATCTCTAAGCTAATGATATACACCTTAGAACTGGGCTGCCCTCCAAACCTGGGAGTCTGAAATGTATCATGACAGTATACCATAGAGACGTGCAAATGCTTTGCAAGTGTTTTATAGCTTCTGGCATTAATTTTAAAAACACATACACGGTAACTTATACGGCAAGAGGTCACCTCTGAAGCTTCAAAGAGTCTTACACAGAGTCTGGAGGGAAGGAGAAACAAAATTAAGGGTAACAGTAACTTTAAATAATTGTTAAGCATGTCTGAACCTGCATAGCACTCTGGACAGTTGGGGTTTGTCCCTCAGGACAATCAATACTACAAACTTTGGATCACTTTAATGTTTTTCATTGAGTTTAGCATTGTAGGTTGCGAGTTACAATTTACCCTGACGCAAGCTGAACTTTTCTGATCTGCTAAACCTGGCTATCCCAAATGGGTGAAAATAGGTCAAGAATTATTTGCAAATATTATTTGACTCAGGTCTTCCAGTGGGGCAGTGAATGGATCGTGGACCATATGGGAATTGCTTCTCTCTCTCTATGGGGGAACAAAAAAATCTCCACAATATTCCTATGATAGTCCCTAGAAGACTCAACATCTATTTATTTATATCCTCTATGGTAACTCTGATAATTGTATAGTATCCTTCAGGTTATTTACAAGATAACAGTAGCTTATGTTTGGAAGGGTGTCTGAAAAGGTCCGGTGGCAAACAGCTGAGAGGCAACTGGCCTGCTATCTCTGAACCAAAAGGGAAGTGATGCATGTGACAAGAGATATAGATAAGAGAGAGACAGACATTAGGTTGTGTGTGTGTCTATGCTTCCTGCTGTAACAGTAAGGTACAACATGTAATGACAGTGTCCATTCATTTAGAGGCTATAGGCTTAGCACTGGAATGATGTAGGAGACTGCAGCAAGAGTTTCCCAACATTTTGACATTTTAAAGAGACAACAGTCTAGAGAGTCAAACTCATTGTGAAAATGGTCATTCTTGCACATTCTCTGATGGATAAAATAACTGTAAATTAATTTTGCTGAAAACAGGAGCCTGCTAAGGACCCCTGGTGAGCCCCAGACCCAACTTCGTTAACCAGTGAGGAGTCGTATATCATGAGCTGGGTGATGAGCGGCCTATCAGCTCACTTGTTGCTCCAGGCCAGGTCAGGCCATTTGTACATTCTGCAGAGGTCAACATGCTGCTGTGTTTTTTCACACATAGGTCAATTCACAGGCTGGCTTGCTTAAATTGGGCCTTTAATAGGAATTTACATTGGCTTCATAAATGCCCATATACAGTTAGGTTTGCATTTTAGAGGGCAAAACAAAGTGAGCGGGTGCTTGAATCAAGATGATGGAGAGCTCTGCCTATTTCTGCAAAATGTTTAGAGATGACAAGAAATCATGACCAAAGAAACTTTTGTTTTGTTCTCAGGTCTAGCAGATCATGCTGGGCTATTTGATAAAACAGTAAAAAACATAATAAAGCTACTGAAGCAGATCTACACTGATGTATGTAGGTCATCGAATAACTGACAACCGGATTGCATCGGACAACTGTTGCATCTCACAGCACTTGTTGATTGAAATCCTGATTATGCAAGGTGATAATAGCGTTGGCCTATATTTTATATTTAACAGCTTCACTCAGACAGTAAACTATCTGCCAGTTCCCTCAAGGATCCCACTTTGACAACCACTGCATTAACAAACCAGTTTCCATCTTTTCTAGCCTATTAGACTGTGGACCCCCATACAAACAGACCAGCCACTGCAGGAACCCCATCTGAGATTAGTTTTGATATGATTTACAGTAATATGACATAGAATTGCAGAAAACTCCACTTTTGTACATTTTCTAATTTGGAGAAGAATACATATTAATTAAACTGAACTATGCTTTATTTTTCCCCCTTGGAAATACCCTCCACTACCCCTTGCAGGTCACCGGACCCCATTTTGAAAACCTTTTTTTCCCACCCGTTCTTTTTTTTTTTTTTTAAGACCTCCCAAATGTGTGATCCCTTTCATTATTTGAACCCAGAGCTGTTATCATTTCTAATTTGTCTGTTTTATTGCCTGCGGTATTATTTTGCATTTTGTTTCCGTACCTCCTCCAGCGCTATTTATAGCCGGACGGTCCCGCCGGGTGACAGCAACGAATACTTTGACCAGATATGGTTTCCTTCAGAGCCGCCTGGAGTCGCACTGCTCGGTGCGCTTTGGTGCAAGCACAGAAAAAAAAAAAAACTCCGGAATCCGCGAAACTTCTCTAGACGAAACCGTCCATGACCCACAGATAATCCTGCAAGCAGCCGATGTGAACGTCCGAGCAACTTTTCCCTCAGTCTCAACTCGTCTCTCGGCGGTTTGTGGAGGCTGATCTCCTCTCCCGCAAAGGGCAAAATAAACTTTCGGAGAGAGATCCTCCTCCTCCTCCCTCCTCCGCCCCCCACCCGGCTGCCCTGTCACTCCAGTGATGTCATGCAATGTAACTGTGTCTATTGTCGGACACCGAGCGATGAGACTCCCGCAATCTGACTCGACTGACGTGCTTTCCCCCTTTTTTCCCCCTGCAAAAAGTGGACGCTGACAACACCGCACCAAATCAGTCATCTGCACTATTTAGTCCACCAGCAGGCTCGGCAAAGTTACAGTCACGGTTAATGCTGAGTTCCTTGTTTTCTCTTGGATGTGTACTAACAAGAGAAAGAGAGAAATGACAATTACAATTGCTGATGGTTTGTGTCCGATAATGGAACCACATCAGTTACACGTTTCACTACCAGTTTAGGCTTGAGCAGTACATCTGTGCAGACCTCCGCACTCTGTGCTCTGCATTTCCAAATGCTCCAACAGGCCTGATAATAAACCTGACAGTAATACGTTTTTAATGAAAATACAACCTCCTCGTAGTTTCATAAGTACGTTTTACTTAGTGCAACAAGTCCGCTGAGAACAACTTATCTTTTGAAACAACACTGGAAATAGCACAACTTGCTCTGTTCAACCTATTAACAGACAAATATGTCCAACAATACCTCTGCATCTATTAAAGGTTAAATAACTATATACATTCGTGCAGTTAAGTCATTTAAACTGAATTACTGACAGTAAAAACAAAATATATTCATTTTGATGTAAAAACAAGATATATACACAAACAATCCAAGATAAGCATCCAAGTCACAGCAAACACAAAATACAAATAGTTTCAAAACTATAAAACAAATACACAATATACCACACACAGATGACTTAACTGCAGGAGTAAGAGTTAAAGCTGATTAAAGAATTACAAAATGAGAAACAGATACAACAAAAGGAAAAGGTGAAAATGTCTGGGTTCATTTCAAAATGGCAACTTCTGGGACTGCAGGAGAAAAATTTGATGGTGTTTAGTGTTTTTCAATCTTTTCCAAGTTAGGAGCACAGTGTCCTCTGGCAGGGTGCTCCTTCAAGAAAAATCTATCAGCTTACCAGTACTTAAATTCAGGGAAGGAAAAACAAAACAAAAACCAGGCCAATTCTTTAACTATGTACGATTACATATCTTCATTCTCAAGTCTGTAAGCTCTGGGACGCTGAAGACCTTGACTGGCCGCCACCCTGCATGTGGAGCTGTCCTATGAAGTGGGGGACAGCTTGCCAGTGACGTCCAGCATGATGTTATGAATCCAGACGTCTTTATCGTCATGGGTGGTGTCCACCAAGTACACTGTTAGCCTTTTCTCCCAGAGCTCACCTTTGCCCTCCCGGCCGTCCAGGACACTTTCGACCTGGGCAACCAGCCCTCGATTCTCCACGTGCTCTCTGAAAATCATGGAGGCCTCCTCTGACCACTGACGCTGCCCCACACCTGCAGGGGGAGGAGGGAGGAGGGAGGAGGAGTTATGTAGACAGACAGAGAGCTTGATGTTAGGATTGCAGGAATTGGTCTGAAAGACCTGCATCAAATAAAACACATAAGTCAGCCAACAATTCCTGAGAAGGAGAAAGAGAGAGGCGGGGCTGAGAGAGAGAGAGAGAGAGCAAAAGAGAGAAACTGTATTCCCAAAGCACACTACATACTCACTCTAACCAAGTTTAGAATGTGTACTGTGTTCACACTGTAATAATAAGAAAATGCTGTGTACGCAAACATGTTCATATACATTCTCAATTAGCTCACTGTTTTTTTGAGTGTGCAGTTAGTGCACGCTATAGTCCCACAATGCAGTGTGTTGGAGAAAGGGAGCTACTCATGGGTAAACAGTAAAATGATGCTAGCTCTTTTTCAAATTTGATGTTGGAAGGTGTCAGAAGATGTCACAGATCATGTTTTCTCCCATTATCCTCTTATATCGCTAACAAGTTCAACTTGTTAGTGTGCTTGCACTAACAAGTGCACTTGTGCATTTTCAAAGCAATGAAAAGCTTACATAACAGCTCTCTCCTCTTACAAATGAGTGCAAGAGTTTATGAATAATAAAGTGCTGCCCCCTAAAGCACAAGGTGCTGTAGTGTTGGAATGTTGCTTCAAGTATTCTCAAAAGTAACGTTTGTAAAGTATTTTCAAAAGTAACGTTTGGAGCAGTAGTGTGTACAGCTGAAATGATTTGTCAGTCAGTTGATGAGTCGATCAAGAGGAAACCAATCCATTGTAGTTTTGATAAATGGATCAGTTGCTTAATTTAACAAGTAAAAACACATTTGCTAGTTATAACCAGTGTTACGTTTGACAGGTATTTGAATTTTAGTTTAAGTCTTAGTCATCTCTTGAAATATCTATTTTTTGTTTTAGTCAGATTGTAGTCATTTAATTTAAACTAGTCCCAGTAAAATTTTAGTCAGAAGCAATAATTTTAGTCACAATCATTTTAGTCAGTGTAGTCAAATGACAGGACACTATACACATGAAGTCTCACTGACAGAGCACAAAATACCAGGACATAAAATATGGTCTATAACTCATCAGTGTTAATTGACTATCCTAACCTGAATATTATAAAAGATGCTAACTTTTAAAACAAACTCCCTGACAAGAATGCAATGCATGCATCAAGTGCATGCATCAAGTGCATGCACCTGTTAAATTCAGCCATAGTATTTTGTGATGTAACATTTGCTGCTTTTCTATTACACTTCCAAAACTGGTGACTACACCCTCTTACTTTGAAGGTGTGACTTTTCTTTTCTTTTTCTTTTTTGAAAATTCAACTTCAATCTGATTTTTGATTGTAACTTTAAGACTATAACTGAAACGGCAATTAGACTCTGCATTACTGGGGAAAGAAATCCCATTTCTGTAATGTGGTCTAAGCCAACAGTATGATCTGACTCACCAGCCAGCTGTGCGCTGATGGCCTGGAAGGGCAGCTGCCTGAAGCCCTCGATAAGAGGCTGGAGCTGAGTGGAGCGGACCAGCTCATGCTTTCCATGATCCAGCTCGTACACAGACACCAGCCCGTTGCTCAGGACGCCTTTCACCAGCACACGATGCCAACTAGGTAGAGAGAGGTCTCAGTTACACGGACTGGTGCATTGTGGTACATAGAAAAGCAAGCACAGGAACTAGCCCTGAAATTCAGATCCACTTCCACCGAGGAGACATCAGCAAAGATAAAGGCTGCTTTCTCATTTTATCCCCCATCAGGAAGAAGTTTTGCTTTTAATCAGATCATTTACTCTGTAGGCGCATGCGTGGTGCAACTACAAATTGTTCTGTACCATAGTGGTGAGAGATAAATGTCTCATCTGACAAGTTCTTATTTCAAACCTCAAGACAAAAAAGTTGAGTTTTGATTTATGCAATTTGTTGGGATGTGCAAAAGTTCAGTTTGAGCACCAGTCCATTAGTCTGTTTAAAAAGAGAACTACAGTATATTTAAATTGGTATATACTGTTGATAGGCTGAAGGGTTTAGGTTTCTTGACTGTCTATTTCTTTAGGCAGAGTATTTATTAAATAAATATCCACAAGAAGGGCAAACAGAACTGTAAAAGATCTTTCTGGTGTGCTTCATCCTATGTGATGAACATGAACCTGCAGGTGTAGTTCACAATTACTGCACGGTGAAATATTTAGATGAATGATGACAGTTCAATAGGGCCTATTTAAGACAGCTTTGCACAACCTTTAAAAAGTGGCAAGAATAGCCAACTGTGGTATTGTCACAAAAAAACAAAACAAAAGTGGGCACAAAGCAAGCGACCAACCGGACAGAGCGAGCGAGTTTGGAATCCCACTAGTCTTGGTTAAGTTTAGGGTTTCGCTCACTCTATCAACCCCTGCCCTCCCACAGAGTTACATGGTCATTCTGTGTGAAACACTGCATTCTATTCGAATAAAAGCTACGTTTTTTTACCTGCTACTTTGTATGCTGTAGTAGCTCTGTGTCGATCAAATTCAATTAATGTGTCAGACGTTTGCTGCTCGCAAACATTTCCATGGTAGATGCTACCTACTTTTTGTTCACTTTAGCCGCGTAAATCTCTCCTTTTTGGATCTGTGTGGCTGTGGTGGCGTCCTCAACCTTGTTGTAATACAGGATCATCTCTCCCATGAGCACCACCAGCTTATGCACATCCTGCCACGGCTGCAGGACAAAGTGACCAGGGTGGCAGGCCACCGGCACAAACACATCCATGTTTTGACCAGGCTAAAGAAACAAGGATGGATTGAGAGAGGAGGAGTTATTAAAATAGCTTTGTTGAATACAATTCCCATTGTCCAATCAACAAATTGTTAGGTCTGATATTTCTGTTTCTCTGGTTACAGTTCTGTTAGTGTAGCCCATAGATGCTACAGATGTTTTTATGTCTGTAGTTCACTTCACAACCAGGTCTTAATTCACCTTGTTGGGGCTTATTTTACGATAAAGAGCCTGTAAATAATCCCTTAAATAGCTTATAGATACCATGCAGTTTGTTTAAACCAAAAGACAGAACGCAAAATAATTCTCCCCCCGCCCACCTGGGGGAGATCCAAGGGAGGAGGCATTGGCTTCTTCAGGGGTGTGCTGGTGTTGGCGGGGGCAGCAATGTAAGCAACGCCCCCTGCTCCACCCTCGACCAGGTTTGAGGGCGTTAAAGTGGGGCACAGGGCCGGGCTGTTCAGAGACAACTTTTCCACCAGCGCACTTAGATGACCTATTGAGAGTTGGAAACACACAAGGAAATTTAGTCTGACACTTCAGCTGCTCAGTTTTATCCCCAGCAGAAAGATCTGTGGACAATGGTTGCCCAAAGTTGACCATTAACGTCAGCAGCCAAAATATCACAAAATGTTACTGATAATGATGATTTAAATATAGAAAGTAGACATTATCATATCATACATACAGATGGTTGATAATATACTTAAATCAAATGTAACTCAGGGGCAATTGGAATTTTGATAAGCCAATGCAAGTATGATGGAAAATTGGAAAAGTCATGATATCCATGATTTGCTAGGAGCCCAAACTTTTCTTCATTCTTGGAAAACTCACTTTTGTTTTCATTTACATTACTACTCACTGAGAAATTCATGTTTGAAAAGAAAATACAATCTACAACAAGATTTCCATACTATTCCTTTGATCTTTGGTGAGTCAGTCTAGATAATAAAACTCAGAAGAGGTTGCAAAAGAGGCAAGACTCATAGGCTGGAGTCCTGTTTTTTTAGTTTCTGACTTGTTGACACTTTGTTCATTGACACAATTTGTGAGTAAACGGACTGTGATTCTGTCAGCAGGCTAAGTCTTGTGTGGCTTTACCTGCATCCAGATTGCTGTTGCTGATGGCAGTGTTGTTGTTCTGCTCGGTGAGCTTCTGCCACAGATCTGACTGGGCCAGCTGATGGTTGACGCTCTTATCCAGTTCCTGGCCATCAGTACCGATAAACAAGTACATGTGAACCAGCCTCTCCTCTTTGTTGTGCTCTATCTTCAAGATCTGAGAGGGAGGCAGACAAGGAAAAATCATACAAGACAGAAAGAGAGGTTTCCAGGAATGTTTCACACTTGCTCTGAATATCTGATTGATAACCTGAGCCATTAATGCTACAGCTTCATGAAGTTATAAATCCGTTTGTCATCTATCACAACAGGCTATCTTCCCTCAAGGCTGTATTCTTCATGCTATTAACACCAAGCAAGCTCCGCCTAGATTATTACTGATAAACAGGCAGGGTGTGAACCAGCCTGTCATTTTTGTTCACATCCAGCACTTCAAAAACTAACTATGAGGCAAAATGCTGTCTCATCCTCACAAGCCGCCTCCAAATGAGTCAGGTAGTGTCTGCTCTAACATGACAATTCTGTATGCACCACGTCTTTTGTTTCCTGATAGGGTTGTGTGTTCAAACTAAATTTAAATAACCTGTTAATTATATATGCTAAAAGATATGCTAGATAGGCTAAAAATTCAAACGTGTTTCAGTCAGGATGCATCTGGTACCAATCATTGTTCTACAGACAAAATAGTTTTATAGATTTTCATTTCTTGACTGGTAAGCGCAGCATGCAGACTACATTATGCTATCTTGCCTTATGTTAGTCTCAATAAAAGGTCAGGGCTTCCTGTAAAAATTGGTAACATTTTATTCTATCCTATTTTTTTATATTTATTCTGAGTCCTTCTGCTTTACATTTATAACATTGCTATTTTCCCCTCTATGAGTGATAGTAACAACTTTTATACTTTTACTTTGAAGGCAGAATCCCCTCACTTCTAATATTCTATATCCGCCTTGTTGGAGCTGCTTTTCCTGTTTGCAAGTCAATCAAAAACCTTAGTGTGGTTTACTGACGATCATCTTCTCTGACCTCAAAGAACCACCGCACTGAAGACTTTTGCCTCCCCTACCGGAAAATGATTTTATTGTGCCAAAACAATGTCATCACAATATCAGGAGCTGTACCGGCATTACAAATACTATGAGTGCAACTGTGCGCGTCTCCCACAATGTAGCTAATACTGCCAAGTGAACTGCAGGTTTGTTGTAAACATTGCTGAAGCTGTAGTTGATCTTGTAACACAAATGATTTCAGAGATATGGAGAATATGACATTAGTGTGTGTGTCTACCTTCATTCTGCAATCGTCCGAGCCCAGGGCAGCCTCCTTCAGCCAGAGGACGGCGTGAGGGTTCAAGTCTCCTGCAGGGACAGGCAGGTCGGCCAGACGGCACTTAATGGCCTGGAAGACAGATGGCACCCAGTAAAACAACACGCCTTAGATGTGAGATTCCCTAATGCAAAAATAGAGAATCACTGTAAGACACATTCTCAATGTTTATTTTTAAAACCTTCACTTAGAGTCCAGAAGTTTCAGTCCATGGTAGAATATCACTCCTTGCACTCCTGCACTTTGCTTATGAAACTTTGCTAAGTTTTTTTTTTTTTAAACATCACACCTAAAATTACCATTCGGCTCAATGGGATGAACAATTTGATTAACATGTCATTTTGCAGAGGAGTCATCACTATTTATCGCTATCTTAAGTTATCATCAATCCTCATGAGTATCATGATGCTGATTTCAACCATATGGCCATGACATGTTTAGAGTCAACAATGAAGCTAAGAGAAAATGTAATTTCCACAACAGAGTCCGCCTAGAATAATTGAGAGTTAGCATCTTTGCAGTAAGATTTTGCACATGGTTGTGTGACTGATAACAATACAATTGTGACGTTTTATGTATTTGTTTTATGCATTTTATGTATCTTTGTTTTTTTTTTTTTTGTTTTTTTTTTTTTTACCAGCCTACATATTTCCTAACTGGGACAGAGAAATCTGACTGACTGAGACAGCAGATATTTTATAAGGTGCTTCAAATTTTAGGAACCAAAACAATGTGAGTATGGTAACTGGAGGTGTTTACTGAGGTGCACCCACACAAACACAAACACACACACACACACACACACACACACACAAACATAAAAAATCTGACCTGTGGTGGGATGACGGTGAAGTCGTTGAGGAAGGGAGGGGGGATCTGTCGGAGTTCAGTCACCTCCACAGAG
>OMKZ01014008.1:3069-18100 GCA_900302535.1 Neoniphon sammara
AAAAAAAAAAAAAAAAAAAATCCAGGTAATGACTTGTGTGGCTATGGAAGATGTGTCATACAGCTGGTGTTGTGGAGACAAACCAAGTGCAGAGAAGAGAGAGGTTACTGGTGGGGAAACTTTTTTTTTTTTTAGCATGACCAAAAACAAGAATCTCAAAACAGGGGAATACAAGGCAAGAAAAACTGGCTTTTTTCGGGGAACAAAACACAGCTCAAAGCCTAACCTAAAACCTAAACTAATGACCCAGCAAAGAAACAAAAACTCAGGAACTTAAATACACATTCAAATGAGGGAGCAAGAAGCAGCTGGGTAATTAGGACAGGAAGTGAATGGGCTCATGGGAAACCCTAGGATGACCTCTGGTGGCAGGTCCAGGTAAAAGGTACCATGACAAGTTCTAATTTCATCTCATCTAATGTCCCATTTGATTTAAAGCCCGCCTCTGCTTTGTGTTCAGTCATTCTTGCCATGTCTGCCAGTCTTGCTGTCTTTTCCTTTAAAATAGACTCGGCCAGCCTGGTGCGCTGCAGGCACACTTGGTATACAAACAGAGTGTCCCCACAGTCATTGCAGTGAGACATGGCCAAAGTGCCTCCTCTCCAAAAAAGTTATTTGGGCGAAATATAAGATGGCCAAAGTTTGTTGGGTCTGTTTGGGTCATCTGCATTTTGCGCAGGAAAATGGAAATTTCTAATGGAGACACATTGACATGGCCAGGTATAAAAGGAAAACGTTGATTGATCATATCTGGATATTATCTGAATAACAGACACATGAAGCTACAAGTGTAAATGGGGTCCAGTTTATCGTTTAGTGTCTGTGTTAATCATAGATGCTAATGCATGGATGAGTGGGGATGTATTCCAGTCATGGACCAAAATTTATAGCTTATTCTGTATTTACCGCCACTGCATTACAGGTTAGAGTCATTATGTGTTAAGAGACTCTTAGGTGAATTATATACAATACGGACAAGTGGAAGAAAAAAAAACTCCTCTTTGATTGTTCTGCATTGATTAAAAACAGACACTTCCAGTTTTACCTTGTTTTGATCATGCAGCCAGTTTGTCTATTATGATACATAATATAATAATATAACTTGTTGTTTTCTCTCTTTCAGATTTCATCAGCTGCTAATGAAAATCAGCAGGATAATATTGAGGACCAGTCAGCATCCATGAGTTGCAACGCGCTGGAAATCCCTGTGATTAATCCAGAGACTCTCCAACCACTGGTCACCTCGTTCTTTGAGGAACTCACCGAAGAGTAAGTAGAAAGACCTTAAACAAAAATACAACTGATAAATGTGTATGTTGGCTAAATGTTTATGTAATAACATTCCTTATGTTCTTTTTCAGGCAATGGGGGATGATGGCAGCTGGCAACATTGACTTTGCAATAGCAAGTCTGCTAGGAGACCTGTGCATGGAGATCATCCAGTTGATCTCCACATCTGTCCTGGATGCTGCAGTGCCAGTGCTTTACAGGTACATCCATGGCAACATCTGCCCAACATCTCACAGGGGCTCGTTCCTCAGCGTGACAGAGGAGCAGATTCACACCAGCCTGGGAGACGCCCTCCAGCAGTGTTTCTCCAAGGCTCTGGAGGTGCAACAGCAGAGCTCCACAGACTCTGAGCAGCTCAGTCAGCTGGTTGGAAAGGAGGTGGCCCAGAAAGTAAACTCTGTGCTATCTGTGGCCATCCAGACCTCTGTTTTGGACTCAGAGGAACCTGCTTTTTTTGTAAGTGGCTGCATCTCTTGCATACCTGCTCTACACAATATGGTACTTAATGTTATTGCCGTATTGAGGAGATGCTTGGTCCAAATGAAGACCCGGTACACTCGGCGCACGTGTTGGCAGCCAAAAAGTGAAGACACTGCCAGCGTGATTTCAGTGAACGAGGGGCAGGAGAGAGTCCATGTAGCTCCATCCTGTGAGGTGTTGGCTGCAAGAGAGGATTCCTGCTGGACATCCACTTCTCCTCTGAACCCCAAAATCATGGAGAAGCTGGCATCAGACAGTTTTGTAACCACAGTCACCAAAGCTGTGAGAGACATCCTCCTAAAGCAGGCCAGTAAAAGCAACGTGACTCTTGGCTCAGCTGCTGTTACCACAGCTGCAGAGTTAGAGGCCACATCTGGTGCATCCCTGTGTGCTCAGGTTGTGGCGTCTGACATTGTTCAGACGATTGTTCAAGGCCTGCAGTCTGACGCCCAGATTGACGCGTCTGGACCTGTGGAGACAACGACTGGAGGTCAGCAAAAGAGGAATAGACTCTTCAGATTTAGTAACCGTATGTTAAATCTGGTTGCAACAAAGCTGAGGACCTTTTTCACTTTGCAGTCCAGGCCCTCCCAAGAAATCGCCCTAAGTGACCGCCAAGGATGTAATAGAAACTTTTCAAAGTTTTCTGAAGATTACATCATCCGCATGGTAGAGAAACTTAAGGGCAAGTGTCGTATGCCACACAGACACTGCAGAAATGCAATTGTCACTGTTGACTTTAAATGCAGCGAGTCAAACAGATCACTGTCTTCTCAGTCCAGCACATCAACTCATGAAGGTTCTGAATCTTCATGGAATTCATGGAATTTTATGCCAGGTAGTGTTTTTGAAGCTACCCCCAGCCAGACCCCATCTGAGTTTTCTGCTCCAATCAGCAGGTCAATACTCAGTGATACGAGTGACTCAGGTTCTGGTTACATGGACGGCATCATCGACGATGTCGACAGGCTGCTGGAGGAGATGTCTGAGTCAGACGCCATTGAACAGGAAATACAATCAGACGCTTCTTCAGGAAATTTCTTGCTGGAGGGTTTCAGGTCTGTTAGCTTGTCTAGTGAAGAAAGCAATTCACTCATTAGACAAATCACCAACAGACTGTACACCCTCGTGATGACCAGAAAGGGCTTTCAAATTCCCAAAATGCCAGGAAGGAAAAGTCTGTCCGACACAGTTGCTGTTAAGTTGATAAAAAGAGGGGCTACCGCTCACCCTCATCTATTCTATGAATTCCTTTATGAAGTGACAGAGGACGAGTTCATGCGTTTCTTACAGAAGTGGTCTTACTGGTTCACCAGCATGCGGTCATCACAGCTAACTAGCTACAGTGACAAAAATATTCATTACTCAAACGTAGCCAGTGATGTTCATGCGCGCATGTCTGATACATTAAACGACGTGGAGCAGCTGTTTGACACGGTGATGACTATTCAAGAAAATGACACCTCTCTGAGGCCAAAGGACTCGGCCAGGGGAATTCAGGAGTCACTCCCAGAGGTTTCTGACCCGGATGGCGCTGAATCTGGAAGGCAGAGCGGACGCTGCGACACCGCTACCTCAGATGATTCAGCCGCTTCTGAATCAACAGAGATGTCGAAGACCGATGCGAAGATGAGCTGCTTTGTGACGATGCTGCTCGTTAGGCTGCTAACACGCACTGCCGAGACATCACTATGCCAAGTGGACTTTGATGGCATGATAAAACATCTGTCAGAAAAGACACTGGCAGAAATGAACGGCATAGATTGCATGAGCAGCCCCAAAAAACTGAGCAACAAGAAGATCTACAAGGCTGTGTTCAGTGACCTTTGTCAGCAGTTTGGATCTGCAGAGGCGCTACGGGCCGCCATGACTTCTCAGGATCCGGCTTTCGACGAAGCCGTTGTCAAGGTGCTGACAATTCACCTGCAGTTAGCGGCTGCTTCCAGGGCTGATTCTTCTAAGACAAAAGGGAAGATTTTCAGTTTCCTGAGAGGACTGTCAAAGCTCTGCTGCAAATCGAAGAAAGCCGGAAAAAGCAAGAGGGTTTCTAACACGTCTGTGTCCGACAGCGAACCAGCGAACACAGAGAGCGTCACGTCTCCCCTGCCTCCGAAGAAGTTGAAGCATCCCGTCATGAAGTTCTGCTCATCAGTGGTCCAAGCTTTCGCCAAGCCCTTTACTGCCTGCTTCAATGGTGACTCCTAGACTTACAGCTGACTCAACCATCATTACCATCGTTCACATGGCTCCTCATCTCCTATTGCGCTCATCTTAAGGAAAACAATTCTCCAGGTTTCTAAGAGAAGGATCGCTAGGTTAAATATGGTTTCTTTATTACTGGCTCTTCTACATTGCTCTCTCTCTCTTTTAAACTTCTCTTTGTTGGGGCATTAGTTACCTCTTTTTGTTTTGTTTTCACATCACCATTTGATTGTATTTGATTAGATTTAATAATCTGATTTTATTAGAACTAGCTGGTCTTGAGGGGGCTTCCCTCTCTCTGGTCCCTCCCAACATTTTTAGCACTTTTTCCTCTGGCTTCTGTGGTTTCAGGGAAGTTTTTTCTTCTTGTTATTAGGATTCACGTCAGGGAGGATCATTTTGTTTTCTATGAACTCTGAGCCTGTAAAGCCCTTTGAGACTGTAAAAGTGATAAAGGGCTCTAAATTGATTTCAACTTCTGATTTGCAAATGATCCTTCTCTTAACCCTGAGAAAAGATGTTATAGTAAGGAAAGAATACAATCTTTTCATAATGACAAAACCCGGAGAGTTATTTTTTCCAAGATGAATGCAAGACGGGCAGCATGGCGGCTCAGTGCTTAACACTGTGGCCTCACAGCAAGAAGGGTGAGGGTTCAATTCCCGGACCTTCTGTGTGGAGTCTGCATGTTCTCCCCATGTCTGCGTGGGTTTCCTCCGGGTCCTCCAGTTTCCTCCCACACTCGAAACACATGCAGTGAGACTCTACACTGAACACAGGTCTGAATGCTTCGTTGAATTAGTCCTTGTACTTTGTGCAATGACAGTTAAGTTGAATCTAATCTAATTAAAGGGTTTCTGCTAACTTATGGTTTCATTGTGCCTTCTGTAATCATTTACTGCAAGAGGTGGACGTAATTGTAAAATATTTTACTCAGGTTGAAGTGTATTGAAATGTATTTTCATTATTCTGCAAAGCACTTTGAATTGCTGCTGTACTCTTGCACTCCCTAAATTCCATATCTTTGATTTTAGTGTATTTTTTATTCTGTAAAGCACTTTGAATCGCCTCTGTTTATGAAATGTGATATTATATAAATAAAGCTGCCTTGCCTAAAGGAGAAGGAATCTGTTTCCAGTGAATCTGATTCAGCCACTAGGTGCCAGCAAATAGCCATCACTATTTCTCTAAACTCTTATTTATTTACAGCCTATAAATACAGTTCAGTCACTAATATTAAGACATGTAGCTGGACTGAGAAGTGCGCGCGCGCACACACACACACACACACACACACACACACACACACACACACACACACATTAAACAACCTCAGGCACTCTAGCACTTTTAACTCATTATTTAAAATACAATTATCCCTAAAGAACTTTTCACTGCCAATGTTTGTTATTTGGTTTTCTCTTTACCTGCCATTTTCTTAACTTGCTGTGTTTTGTGTTTATTTTGTTTTTGTCTTTTTTTCACTTTTTTTCTTTCTTTTTTTTCCAAATTTCAATAAAGGAACCGTGCACGTATTCCAATATACATATGCTTGTGTTTTTATGCAAATGGAAATTAAGTCTCTTGAGTCTTCGAGAAGTCAGGAACTTGACGAATCTCCTCATCATGGAAGGCTTCTTCTTTTTCTTGGGTTCTTCTCCCTTCTCATCTCCCTCAGAGCATCACACTTCCTCAAACGTTGTATGTGGCCTGATGACAGTCGGCTGCCTACATTTCACAGGTCCTGACCTCATGCTTGTTTGTGAAAAGGTCTGTTTCCTCCTCGTATTCACTGAGCCTTGTTTGCAGATCCCTGATGTTCAAGGCTTTCTCAAGGAGCGTGTCCATACTCTCTATTTGTTTTTAAGAGCCTTCTCGCATGTCTTGAACATTACAGTCTTCTCAAAGGATGTCTTGAAAACACCTGAGAGAGGATGACAACACTCAGTGTAAGTGACTTAACTCTTATGTCACCAGTGTATTTCTGATTTTAAAACAGTATCTCTGGCTGCCTGGGCAGCTATATGTGGATGGATCATTACATAAGTTTTCCTTACATAATGTGCTGTTACTCTCGCTCTGCTGAGCATCCATTTACCTCCCAGTCTCATGTGTCTGCTGGAAGACACACTTTATTATGTTTATGCTGATG
The DNA here is from genome assembly GCA_900302535.1 of Neoniphon sammara. Classification (NCBI taxonomy): domain Eukaryota; kingdom Metazoa; phylum Chordata; class Actinopteri; order Holocentriformes; family Holocentridae; genus Neoniphon; species Neoniphon sammara. The sequence goes on from OMKZ01014008.1 coordinate 9,194, forward strand.
GCAGCTGCAGGAAATCCATTAATGTCTTCTTCTACTTTTTGTTTTGTTGCGTGCATCCTGCAGCGGAGTGAGTCAGTGCAGAGATCTGAACAGTAGGGGGCAGGCGTGAAGTGGCTCTGGCCTGAACAAAGTCCTCTGTGTGTTTGTGTAAACTCCCACAGTCTGTGATTTCAAACTTGGAGGTCTTTATCTGCAGGTTTCTGGGACCGGATCCACTGAATCCTGCTGCCGCTTTCCAACCTAAATCATTATTTTGCGAGCAAAATAATGTGGCGCACATTAAATATGCAGCCGGCCATTCTGTGATAAATTTACCTGTTGTGTGTAGCAGGCTAACAGCTGAAATGTTGCTAACACGTCACATTCAGGTCTAGACGTTATGAACACCAACACAACCGGTGGACAACTTGATTTAACAGAGCCTGGAAATCATCATTTCAAAATTAATATTTTGTGCCAAACTGCGATCTTGCAGTTAGACCAGCAGCTGACAACAGTTTAACGTTACAAAATCACGTTACGCTCAGTGAGATGAGAACAGGAGCTTCAGTTGCTGGGTACAGACAAAAAAGTTGACAACCAAGGTTGGATTGAGTATTGAGGATCTCCTAACCTCAGATAAACCTGGATTAAGTAAGATAAAACAGGATTCCTAAACTTCGGTCATGTTTGTAATACAAAATTGGGAAAAATCCTCTGGTTCAGCAGTTTTCCAGGATGTAGAAGTGAGATTTTGATACTTAAAAAAAGATAAAAATCTTTGGCATTTAAAGTTGAAAAAGTCATGTTTCCAGTTTGACTTTAAATCTTCACCCTGTTGAGTCTCTCCACATATTGCTTGGTGTCAGTGTGAGGCCGGGTGCTGCCACATGTCAGTGTACTCATCATTTGTTGTTGTTTACACTGATTGCACATGAATTGAAAATCAATAAAAAGCTGATCACAGAAAAAAGACAAGTGCTGACTTTTTCTGCAGTTAATGGAATACTCCGACTTACCCAGACTGAAACAAGATGTTTGATACCATTTTCACCTCTGTACGTCCACTGGTTCGGTCCTATGGTTAGCATTTCATGTTAGCTTAGCATAAAGACTTGAAGTCTACAGGAGTCATTAGCCTAGCTCCATTAAAGTGAAAAATAAACCTTACAGCAACTCTGAAGCTGTCTTATTTACACAGTGTATCATGTATTTGAAATACGTCTTGGATATTATTATTTTTTTAAATGAGTTGTTTTAGGAGAAGTTCGGTGGTAGGAACTGAACATCAAACTTCTCCTAAAATGACTCTCGTTTTTTATGCTAAGCGAACAAAATCCTACCCATAGGAATTGAACCAGTAGATGCACAGAGATGAAAATGGTATTTAACATCTTGTCTCAGACCGGGTCATTTGGAAAAAGGATATTTTGGAGTTAAAACATTGGAGTATTCCTTTAAACTCGGTGCGTTTCCCTGTGTTGGGGTGTCAGCTGGAGCCGGGCTGACCTGCTGCTGAGGACGTTTGATCTTCATGGAAACAGTGGAGTTCATCAGAGACTGATTGACTGTCTGTTAACACATCACTGGTTGATTGATTGCTGCCAGTAAATTTGGCCGATGGCCCCTTTAACGCCTTTCACTCGGTGTAATCTCATTTATTGACTGCTCTCTCTGTGAAAGCAGTGCAGTCTTATTTTTAGTAAAGTGAGATAATCCACTGACCGCAGCTCAAGTTAGTGCCAGGCTACCTGATGATTAACTCAAGACCCCACAGGCCTTTTTAAAGTGGATTTAACCCAGTTATACAGCACCACTGCAACAGAGACTCTGGCCTGCAGTGGAAAGCAGGTCATCAAGATCTGCAGCTACCTGTGTTGAATTTGACATTTAAACAGGCTGATCCCAGTTTTCTACAATTTATTTTATTTCCACTGCTTTTACTCAGTGTTTTTAGTCATTTTATTTTTACTTCTATTCATTCTACTCATTATAAAACTGCCTTTGTCTCTATTTAACTAACTTTGCTGCGCTGTTTTATACACATTCTTCTTCTTCTTTTTATATTTATTGTATTGCAGATATATTTTGTTAACAATTTTTACCCTGTCAAGCCCTTTGTAAACGTTTTTTTTCAAGTAATATATAAATAAAATTATAATTTCTGTGTTTTTCTTTTTCCATGTAAAGTGCATTGCATTGCACTCTAATGTAGAAAATGTGTTATGTAGAAATGATTAGATTTAACTTGACTTGGTTTGAGGTGTAATGTAAACTAAAATTTAGGAAATGACAGTCGCACTTCAGAGCCTGGACAGATTAAAGTTCCGTCCCTCCTGTCTGAGATGTGGATTCACCCTGAAGCCAAACACTCTCAGCTCGACAGGAAGCGGCTCGGCTGCACATGGCGGACGTGACGTGAAGCAGCAGCTTGTTTTTGGCTCTGTGACGGCCCGGCGGCGGCTGACACGTCACATTCCAAGTGTGCGTGTTTTCAGTCCTGGGAAGCTCCGGGCCAAACGAGTCCAGTATTGTTGCTGCTTAATTACACAGAGCAAAGCCTGTCACCTCCAATCTCTGTCCGGAGCCCCGGGCTGCAGCACCCAGTCAAACGGACTTCAGTCACATAAGATGCAGGACTTTTCCACGTCAACAAACGTGAAAAAGAAATAATTCTCTTTCCAGCTGAACCTCAGCAGAGCAGGAGGAAGCTGACTGGTGCCGGAGTCACATTCAAATGAATTCAGATTTATTCCCCAAACTTAAGCCAGCACGGACCGCGCTGCCCGTTGTGCTATTTAAAACTTTAAAATACAATGGGCTCATTTGAATAAATGAACTGATTTGAATATTGTTCCAGCATTCCAGACAATATTCAAATGAGTTCACTGGAACAATATTCCCTTATCACTTGTGATATCTGACAGCTGCTGCTGTTTGAATGACAGAATATTACAACTCATCTTACTGCAGTAATTTCTGAATACTTTTGAAATTATTTTTAAAATATTTTTATATTAACGTAATAACTGAAATATTAATTATTTAATTACCTTGTGCCCATACATTACCTTGTCTGTTGGTCCAGAGCGGCATATCTACAAATCATTTTAGTGAGATTTGGTGACAACACTCAATGTTGGCTGGAGGATGAAACCTGGCAGTTTTGGTGACCTTATGACCTTCTCTCTAGCGCCACCAGCAGGTCACACTGTCGGTCCCAAAACTAAAGAAATGTAGTAACTAGAGACATGGATCCAACTCCTTTGAGAGTTTTCTGGGGGTTTCTGGGAGTTTTTTTGTTAACAGAAGAGTCTGGAAATTTTGGTTTAGGTACCTTGAAAGTGCTTGAATTTTACTCTTGGAAGGCTGTACAAACGCAGCTTTTAAAGTGGTACAAGTCTGTATAATATTTAAGTTAAAAGTAGGATTTTTAAATCAGATTTAGCATGCATGGAGAGACAAGAACGGGGATAATATGGTCAGATTTTCTAGTCTTAGGTGATACACTCGCCACAGTATTTTGGACAAGCTGGAGTTTACTACTTGTAGAACCAGGTAAGCCAGGGAAAAGGCATTACAATAATCAAGCTGTGTGATGAAGACATGAATGTCAAAGGTCAGAAAGTTCAGAAGTGAGAGGAGACTTGTTTTATTTGGATTTAAAGGCGCGGTGCCTGAGGTCGGAGGTAAACTGAAACCTGTCGCCTCACATCAGCTGAAACACACAGCATGCTGGGAAACCGGCAGATGATCCTGTTCCAGCTGAACTCACCTGACTTGTTTTCAACAAACATGACCGCTCCGACCGGCAGTCCAGCTCCACACAAACCAGCTGCGTGCCAGACTGGAGGCTGCGGGGACAGCAGTGGACTTTTCTTTGAACACTTGCAGGGTTTCGACTGGTCTTCAAAAAAAAGTCTTGAAAATCAGATTACTGTGCGATACGTCTTGAAATTTTGTATTTGGTTGTTGAAAAAGCCTTGAATTTGATGTCAGGAAAGTGGTAGAAACCCTGACAGTATTCAGTCAGATATGATGATGGAATGCAGACTGCCAGCCTTCCAGACAGGGGAAAAATATTTATATCATGTGCATGAAGATTTATCTTTACTACAAATTCTTCCCCCCATTTCTTGTGCTTCCTTTGTTTCTGTTCTGTGTTGGTGGAGGTTAGTAGGGAAACGATGGAAAGCCTCCTGGTTTGTACTTCCTGTCGTCTCTGCGCTCCTTCATCTGAATTTGAATGTCGGTTCACTTTGGGCCGACCTGTGCTGCCGGTCTGGGATGAAAACCTAAACTGGCTTTGTTAGGAAATCTGACAAGAACAAGTAACTGCGTTGTTTATTTAGCATTTATGATAATATATCACCTTGTTTATATCCACATAATATTTAGGCTCTGTGACCCTTCACCTGTGAATGTTGGTGCAAAATGATGATGCACCACATTTTCCAAATCGTTCTTATTGCAAATTTGAGACAGAAGTATTTGCATTCCTCAACATAAGCAGTTTAAATAAAGTTATTCCACAAACTGAATCCCTGCAGAGGAACAGCCCTCCAAGCTGTTTTGGTGACAGAAGACTGTGGAAACAGGCTGAAAGATTTAAATATGTTAATGGTTTTTTTTTTTTTTACTGATATAAGCGCTGTTTGGTTCCTGTCTGCTTAGCTGACAAAACCACATTTCCCCATAATTAGAATTTCAATAATAAGTTATTTATTTCCAGGGTTCATACAGCCTCCCAAGAGGAAAATTCAAGCCTTTTTCAAGCACTTTCAGGGTACCTGAACCAAAATTTCCAGACTCTCAAAGCCTTTATCATCTGATCTAAATTGTACTTTAAATGCAATTGTGAAAAATTAAGTTTGGAGTTCCCAGTCATTGTATGTCGTTACTTTGTTTTTTACCAGCTGTTCATTTTAACTGATCGTAGTTTTGATCAGGAGAATTAAATGCTTGTTCGTTTCTAGAGTACGGGATTTTTTTTTTTCAGATATTAAAAGATTTTTTACATGAGTGATGAGATTGTGTAAATGTCAAGTAGGGTTGGGAATTGAGAACCGGTTCCTGTAGAGAACCGGTTCCGTGTGTTTCAATTCCATGGAATCGTTTGGCAGTTTATCTAGCGATTCTCTTATCGATTCCAACCAGCACGAATCTCACGTAATTTACGCAAGTTTACTAATTTACATATTGCCACAGTTAACACGTTATCTAGGCTTTGGGCCTCTTTTGACCTCGCTGTTGAGTTTGTAAGGTCGTGACTTCTAAGTAAAAAAAACTGATGCTAATCAAACTGTTCTCCTTTTTCCCCAAATTAGAATCGATAAGAGAATCGATAAAGAATCGAATCGTTAAGCAGTATCGATAATGGAATCGGAATCGTAAAAATCTTATTAATTCCCATCCCTAATGTCAAGCATTTTTCAAGGAATATATCTGAATTCAAGCATATCCCTAACCTTGAAAATGTAAGATGAAATTAAGCAACTTCCAAACTTTTATACTTTTCTGACTTTGTACAAGCTCTCCGATACCAGCTGAGTAAGTCAACATGCCGTCTTGAGCAGTCGGTTTGTTCATGAGATTTTGAGACGTCCGGCTGCGCCACACGAAACATTCAGTGGAGTGATTTTTCATGATGTTCGAAACATTCAGTTGTTGTCCATACAGTTCACTATATGACAAACACTACAGGGAACGCGTGAGCCATTTTGAATGCATTAGCATGGATGTTAGGATGGAGCCCATGATCTACTGGAGACACAGTGAAGCTGCCTCACTGACTCTTTCTGGGGGAAGGCAGCGGAAAATTCAGCCATGTACCAACAGGCTCCACCGACTATAAAAAAAAAAAAAAAAAAAAAATCCCAAGCCCTCAGGATCACTGCCAGCTTGTTCCCATTCAGTAATTACTTGTTGATGTCCTTCGGGCATCGGGCAGGGCAGGCCGGCACACCCTGCCAACTGCCAGGAAAACAACATGCTGACGCTTTAATTAAAGATTTGTTCGCCCATGCATGCAGGCCAGCCATACTTCTGCTTCTCACACACACCGGGAGACAGAAAACACAGAGATTAGCAACATTTACAACCTTTATTGAAACTGAAATCTGGGATGTACAAAGTCAGCGATAAAAAAAGATTTTCACTGAAGCTCTAAACTCTACTGAGTAAAAGAAGAGAGTGACAGCAGCAGCAGCGTCTGGTTGTTCACTACAGACTGAGATGAGAAGCAGAGAGTTAAAAAGGAAACAGCACAGTGTGTCCAGTGAGGAGGCAGAGTTGCATAGAAGAGTGTAAAACGAGTTGAGTTTTCACCTGGCAGAGCGAAACATGAAGTCCAGGCGACAAACCGGCAATAATAAAAACCGAACCAGCAGATATTATTACTGTACCCAAAACCAGAGGGAGAAACTGTGCCAGCCTGTAGTCCTACAGCTAATATTTCTGTTAATTCCCTCAATAAAAAGATCTTTACAAGGACAAAACAAAAGAAGAAATGGGGATAAATTAAATCACACGTGTTTCTCACTGATACCCGATCACCTGAAGCCTGGCTTTCCCATCCGCTCAGCTCCAGATGATGTTCCCGCTTCGACAATAAAATAGGATCGACAGCAACGATCATAACTTAGCCTACACATTAGTGGAACGAAAGAAGGGAACTGAGGTATGTTTATTTTATTTCCACAGAAAAAAAGAAGAAATTAACCAAGTAAGCATCTGATAAAACCGTAAACAGAGAGGGAGACCGTCCAGAAACTCGCAGAGGTCCAAAGTTTCAAAAACCCTTCGAGATGCATTCACAGTCCGATACGCTGAAATCCCAGGATCACTTGAAGTAATCCCACACAAACCAAAAGGAAACAATACTGTGCTCTTGAAAAAGGTGTGTTTTTGTGTGTCTCTAACTTAGGAATGTCAGAAAGTAACGTCTTCCTGTGAGAGAAGAATGGAAACAATGGCTCAGTAAAAGGAAAAGTGAATGCAAACGTGCAGGAAAACATGAGGTAGTATAATACAAAGGAAGAGGATCCGCTTCACTAAAATGCCAAAAACCTGCATTCAGATTCTGTGATCTCACAACCTTTGGTTACATCTGTCCCACCCACTGCAGAAAATAATATTCAGCCCAATTACGTTTCTCATTTTCTTAAAGTTATACTCCAGCGTTTTGGGCAAAATCCCTTTTTTCCAACTTATCCAGACTGAGACAAGATGTTCGATACCATTTTCACCTCTGTATGTCCACTGGTTCAGTTCCTATGGGTAGCATTTCATGTTAGCTTAGCATAAAGACTTGAAGTCTACAGGAGTCATTAGCCTAGCTCCATCAAAGTGAAAAAACAAACCTTACAGCGACTCTGAAGCTGTCTTATTTACACAGTGTCGTATTTGAAATACACATCTGGGATTTTTGTTTTGATTAAACAAGTTAGATTAGTTCCTGCCACCTAACTTCTCCTAAATGATTCTCCTTTTTTATTTCTAAGACTCACTTCAATGGAGTGAAGCTAATGACTCCTGTAGACTTCAAGTCTTTATGCTAAGCTAACATGAAATGCTACCCATAGGAACCGAACCAGTCTCAGTCTGGATAAGTCGGAAAAAGGGGATTAGAGAGTATTCCTTTAAAACCCACAATTTCCAGGTTACAAGACCATAAAAATCTGATTCGTGGTTTCTGAGCTCTGAACTTTCTGAGCTCTAAACGTGTTGTAATGCTAAAAGCATTTACGTAATGACAAAAACTAATTCTGTGCACATTTTACAAATTATAAAATGGCTTGAAAATCATCAGCTAACTCGATGACTTTACTCCTCCTTTTCCATGAATGGAAATGGCACCAACTCTAATAAAAAAATGCTTCAACATTTTCTCCCTTTTTCCTTTTTTTCCTTTAGAGGCGAAATTGCCCACAAAACCTGAACACACGGGGGATAAAAATACACTTTATGTCGGATTCAAAACTGTCAAAACTGCCATGTGGGAAACAGGAAAGTCAGAATTTTTTTTTCCTTGGGTGAAATTAAAACAAAACAACCCACTTGTCCTGGCAGCGTATTTTTTTGACAGAAGACATTTTTGGGAGCTGAATCAGAGGGACTGTGTGTTTGGAGGCCAAATAAAAGAAATGAAACAGCAAATCGGATCCAATTTTTACCTGATTAGCAGTTCAAAGGCACCGTAGGCGTGACGAATTTGATCAAGGGGGAGGTTACAGGTGCGACGTGTGTCCATGATGCTGTTTTCTATTCAAATCTCAGGTTGTAAACTAACCTGCTCTCAACTCCATGATTCAGTCTTTTGATATGAAACCCGTTCGTGGATCCTGATCGCCTGTGGGAGTTCATTTTACAAAATGAAGGGTGGGCAAAACAAAACAAAACAAAGAAAAAAAAATAGTGTGAGATGCAAACTGAATAAAGCGGCAGGAGCCTGAGGTGTGAAAAGCAGCAGCGTCTGCACATGCTTTCCTTTAACAAACAAACCTGCGGGTCTAGTTTGTGTCCTACTTCCCAACGCACGGTGACATTTTGATTAGGAACTCAGATGCCGTTCCCGCCGCCTCCCGTCAGACATTCGTTTGGCGAGGCCGCGGTCTGAGCCTCGCTATGGCTGAAAGGTGGAAAACCACCACCAAGCGAACTAAAAGTCAGCTTCATTAAAAAAACAAAACAAAACAAAACAAAATTTCCAGTTATTTTCAACCTGGGCCTAAATTTCCCTGTTTCCGCCGTGGTAACATTCCCATCAGCCCCGGCAGCTGAGCGTGCTGTAAACAATGTCAAAGGAAAACTAAAATGTCGTTTCAGAGTCCGAGCGTTTCTGTTGCGTCTCGTCGGCGTGGACAGAGGTTTCACAGTCTTCAGATTCAAACAGGAGGACTCGCGATGACGTCGCGGCTCCAGGAAGTG